>JAQQSY010003330.1:0-13045 GCA_028646535.1 Procyon lotor
GGTTTAGGAGGGGTGGGGGTGGGGGGCTGGGTGAGCCTGGTGGTGGGTATTGAGGAGGGCACGTACTGCATGGAGCACTGGGTGTGGTGCATGAACAATAAATCTTGTAACACTGAAAAAATAAACATTTTTGGGGAAAAAAATATGCAACAGAAGTACAAGGTGAGATTTTCCAATATGTGGATTCCAAATGTGCTGGAGTGTTAAAATAAGTGGAGTGTCAAAACCATATAGTATATGTATGGCTATCGTTTTAAGAAAGTGCAGAACCATGAATACACAATTTGCTACTCCTTCCAGCAGCTTCTGAGAGTTCCAGGTCCTTCTTATCCTCACCAACATCTGAGATGGTCATTCTTTGTAATGTCAGCTGCTTGTACTGTTGTAGCACAACATTTTTAATGTCTGTGTTTTATTTCATGACATCATTAACCCCTTTTCTACTAATGGATATTTAGGTGATTCCAATCATTTATTATGACAATATTGCCCAATACTGTACATCCACTTTACATATTAATCCACTACATTGCCAGTTTCTAAGAACTATCATTCCCAATGTAGTTTATATGAAGATACCCTAGAACTGTCCACTGCAACAGCCCAAGTTTTAATAAGTAGGAAAAAAATTCCTAAAAGGCTTGGTCAAACTGCCAAAGGGCATGCACATTTCATTGTCTGTACCTGGGCATGAGTTTTTGTCAGAAAGATGGCAGCAGAAAATTTGTTAGGATGAGAATTTAAAGATGAGAAGAGAGGATGTATAAAGACAGAATGTTAAACACCAACATTTAGCATAGAGAGAAATAGGAAAATGTGAATGACATGAGAATTGAGAGGAGAAAAAGAGATGGGCATTCAGAGTGGTTGAGTGACTTATCCAGTGCTGCCCAAATGGAGGCCAGACCAAGCACAGCCTGACAGGCCTTATCAGTACAACTGACTTTCAGGGCAAGTACTTTCTGTAACTTAAATTCCCCCTTTTCCACCCTTTACTTCTCCTCCTTCTTCTCTTCATCCCTCTCCTCCTCTCCCTCTCCATGGTTTTCTGCATATTCATTTGTTCATCTTTATCCATAACTACTACCTTTCCACCTGACTTGTCTTTCTGGGGGAAAAACCAAAAAGCTCAATTTCTCCAGGTCCATCTCTAACAGGTACAAGCCATGTAACCTTGTGAATCAGCTGCCTCTCTGGTAGTCATTTGTGATGAGGTGCACTTTGAGGACCAGGTGGGGAGTATAGGTGTCTGAGATACAGAAATGCTCATAGCCAGGGTGGGAAAGATGCAGAGAAGGTGCCCCAACATCAGTGAAAGCCCAAACACTTTGATTCCATGATGCCCTAAATTGATCAAACTTGATAATGTGTTGCAGGAGATAGTAAGGATACTGACAATGACATCCATTTTGGAAATAAGCCTGGTTTTTGCAGGATCACTCACTCATAGTGATCTCCTTCTGTGAATGCCTAGTGCTCTACACATCTTGTACCCTGCAGGATTATTCACATAAGTTTTCCATAATATAAGAAAAGCACCTGAAACAGTGGTTGGCACGTAGCAAGTGATTTCTATAAGGTAACCAGTATGATCACTATTGAATAAAAGGATATGACCTGATTTTAGTAATGACTGGCTTCAGATTAGCACCCCAATGGGGAACATTGCCCACCTGCAATATAAAAGATCATGTATCTCAGAAGGGATATGGAAAGAACAGGAAGTTTTCTTAAATTACTCTGATTTCATTGTATGGAAGAGAATACAGCTTCTCTCTGCATGAATATTTTGTTTGACAACATCAGACAAGAAAAGCTTATTCTTAAACACCATCTCACCCAAGGCCCGACCTGAAGAATCCAGAATTGGATTATAGCTCTGGCGTGCAGCCTATCTGTGTTTAAGGGAAGAGAGGTGATTATGACACCAAGACTCCAAAGCTGGCTTACAGCTGCATAAATGAAGAGGGTACACATGTGTGGGAAGAGAGACCAAGGCAGAGGGACAGAGAGACACAGAGAAGGAGAAGAATGGGAACCTCAGCTCCAGAGGAGATGACAATTTGTTTCTCTTAATCTCCTGGGGCCTCCCTACGAAACCTCTCTATAGTCTTCCACTAACTCTGTCAGGAGAGCTGTAAGTATGATTTGTCATGGGGCCTACACATTTTCCTGGTTAATTTGCCTCAGGCACCTAATCTTCCAAGTCTCCAATAATGTTCATAACTAGCTTTTGGTTCAGGGAAAGAGACCTATAAAGATAACACTTCTTTTTCCTCCAAGATGTCTCCGACCCCAAAAAGCAACTATCTAGAAGATCTAGCTGTAGGACAGATTTCTGTGATAATTCAGGAGGAGTCAGGCCTTTTGATCTCCCAGACCATTTCTCAATCCCAGACCAGCACCGTGCAGTGGATTTCCCACGGAGAGCCCTGACTTCACTCTATCCACCACCAGTTACCCTTAGAGACCAGTGATATGGAAAGGACATTTAGAAAATAGGCAGAAGGAGCAATGAGTATAGTGAGGGTATGAAGAAGGAAAACTCAAGATGAGAGATGAAAAGAATAATGAAAAAAATTAGAGCAAAGGAAGGGGAGAAGAAAGAAAAGGGAGAGTAGAAAAGAAAAAAAGAATAAAGAGGGAAAATAAACAGGTTACATGTGATAATAAAACATTATAAAGGTGGTCATGGAATAAAGCAAGATGAAAAATTAAATGAGGACTAATGAAAACATACCCTCAACTGTGTGCATGCACGCATAGGTATTTTTGTCAATGGTATCCTTGATCTACAACCCAAAGATCAAACTAGAGCTAATGCTCTGGGCAGGAAAGCATTAATACAGAGGCTAATTAGGACCTATTTAAATGACTCTTGATTTTAGCCACTTGCTTCTTTAAAGTGACCACATTTCAGTAGAGTTATCAAGATGTGTTGGTAAATCCTACTGTTTCTATTTCCACGGGTGGGCTTATATTCCATTTCTTCTATTTCAAATCCAGGATCTGGCCTTAGTGAGAATCCTTCTTTCCTTCTGATGGTTATTAGGCCTATCTGATATTTAGTCAATGTCTCTGATTCATGGAGTGAACCTCACATTTTCTACACTAGTCATGAAAGTCATTGTTGCAGCTGGGAGGAGGAGAGAAACCCTTCCCTGGACCCATGAGGAGACAAAGACCAGAGGGGCCAAGTGGTATTCAGGAGGCCAAACATTACAGTTCTGCCTCTAGTGAAACTTAAGCAAGTCACTCAGCCTCTTTGAGCTCAGTTATATCTGCTCTCAAAGGAGCATTAAATATTTGCTTCGAGGATTTTTGAGAAGATTAAAAGAAAGAATACTTGAAACATAAATAGCACAAACCCAAGGAAGTGCTAAATGAATGTTAAGCACATATGCACACACATATACACACTTCACAACACCCTATTCCTCTATCTACAGGCACAGCAGATGAGAATAACGGCTGGAGTGTTGACCCTAACCTTAGTGTCCCCACCAGGGCATCACAGGGATGCAGCCACGTCCAAATATAAGACAACAGCAAAAGAGTGAATGAGTGACCAAATTAATTAAAGTTACTTCCTCTCCCTAGTTTAAAAAAATATGTAAAAATATTTTTATAAAAGTCCTTAAAGAAGGAAATAATTATGTCAAAAATATGCTTATGTAGAAATCCTTCTCTGTTGATACTGAGCCAAATACACTTACAAACAGCTAACAGTGGCTCCCAAGTGAATGCTGCTTACACACATGTAGAGACACATGCATATATTCAGCCCTGTGATGACTATCTGGGAGGCAACCCCACAAAGAAACCTGGGTCCCTTCTTCTATTTCCTTGAAAAGACACTAAAGGGAATTTAAAAGAGAGAAATTATGGAAAGTGGACAGCAATGAAAATACCATTTCACTCAGGTTCATAAATCATTTAAAAAATTCTTCCTTCATTTCCCGCCACCCAGCAGATTTATTGAAAATGTATCACCAGTCCTTTCAGGGAAACTTTCCCTTGTTCAAAAGACAGAGGATTTTGACCTGAATTGCCTAAGAGCTAAGCCAGAATACCATTGTAGTTCTGTGGCTCCATTTCAAAACTAGCCTGTATTTTACAGAATTGCAAACATCCAAGTCACTTCCAGTCATGAGAGCTGAAATTGGGGAGGGTGGAACTGTGGCTGTCAGAGCTGATAAACATTTCCTGAATGCCAACTGGTTGGAGAGCCAAGTCTCTGAATGCCATTAAGAGAGTCTGAAGCCTACCTCAACACCTAACTCCAAGTCGCCATTGCTTGTCAGGAAATTGAGACTTTGTTTGAACAAGCTCAACCAATATTTTAGTCCCTCATTCTGTGGTGCAAGGCTCTTACAAGTGCTGAGATCTCTGGGGGGAACAGGCCAAGTCTTCCTGTTCTGCACAAGGATGATGATAATAAAGTTTAAATACCTTGATCCTAGGGATCAGGATCTTTCTGTACGGACCAATGCCTTCCATGGGCCTCAGAAAGTCTCAAGAAGGAGAAATGAAAATCAAATCAAAGCATCCAATATGTGCTACAGTAGGACAAAATAGGTTTGACAAAGACTAAGACCTTTTTCTGGGTTGGAGGAATTTTGTTCTCTAAGGCAAAGTTTATCCTTGGCAAAACTGGAAGAGGATGTTTGTTTTTTTGGTACTTGCCTCCCTCCCTCCTTCCTTTTCTATGCAGAGACCACGGCCAGCTAATTATTTACTGCACAAATTCAGACCAGCCTGCTACCCTCTTTTCAAGGTAGTATTTAGGATACATTTCTTCCTCTCCCCCAAGAGTCTTTTGATAGGAGGAAGTCTTCTGTTCCCAAGACAAATCCAGCCTAAGCTGGTTTGGGCACAAAGTGAACTTACTAGCTCAGCTCGCTGCTTGAAGGGTGTGGGTATCCTGGGCCTCAGGAACACTGGCAGTTAGGGACTATAATTCTGCCACCTTCCTCTTTCTCTCCCTGTCATCTATGCTTCTAAGGCACCTCCACTCTCTCCCACCAAAGGGTGGCTTCTTTTATAATGGGGCACATGGCTACCTACAACTCCAGTGCTTCATACCAGATCACCAGAGAGCTTCTCTTCCTTTGGAACTCAAATTTTAAAATGCTGAGGGAGGGCTCTGACTGGGCTAATGTAAAGAAGGTACACATGACCAGAATAAGCAACCAATGACAGCAGAGTAAAGTTCTATTGTTGGTCCCACCTGTTCAGGGGACAGATCTGTTAGAAAGTGGCAGCTCCCGTTTGAACTCCTCAGGGAAAAAGGGAAGAGGAGTATTTCTGGAAGAAGGAAGGTAGTATGAAGGAGGAGACAAAGTGGGACATGTTTCTCGGAGAAATCTACAAATATTCAAATGCAAATCTGTTGCTCATATTTAAGTCTTGATACAGATAAGTAGCTGAGGCTAGGAACTGGGAGTTCAGGCCACAGGCTTCCAAGCCTCCCTAATCCAGAAGCCTGTATGCTATTATTCTCCTTATCAGTATCGCTTCAGTATCAATTTCTTGGTTTTAGTAGGTATATCTTCTCATATAATGTATGTGTTTCTGGAAAGCGCATGTATAAATCAGTTTTTCTAGAGAAAGAATAAAAATTTAAGTGAACTAGTGAAGTTTCTTATTTAAATCACCTTTTTTAAAAAAGTAGTAACTCATTTAAGGTGACAAACTTTTTAAAAAAGTGATGCATATACAGTCAATTGTTTATAACAAAGAAGCCAAGAATATACAGTAGGGGAAAACACTCTCTTCAATAAATGGTGTTGGGAAACTGAACAGCCACATACAAAAGAATGAAACTGAACCCCTACCGTACACCATCCACAAAAAGCAACTCAAAATGGGTTAAAGACTTCAACACAAGATCTGAAACCATAAAACTCCTAGAAGAAAATATGGGGCTAAGCTCCTTGATAGCAGTCTTGTGACGGTTTTTTTTTTTTTTTTTTTTTTAATTTGACCCCAAAAGCGAAAGCAACAAAAGCAAAAATAAACAAGTGGGACTACAACAAACTAAAAAGCTTCTGCATAGCAAGGAAAACCATTAACAAAATGAAAAGGCAACCTACTGAATGCAAGAAAATATTTGGGAATTATGTATGTATCTGATAAGGGGTTAATATCTAAAATATATAAAGAGGGGCACCTGCGTGGCTCAGTTGGTTAAGCAACTGCCTTCTGCTCAGGCCATGATCCTGAAGTCCCATGATCAAGTCCTGCATCGGGCTCCCTGCTCAACAGGGAGTCTGCTTCTCCCTCTGACCCTCCTCCCTCTCATGCTCTCCCTCTTTCATTCTCTCTCTCAAATAAATAAATAAAATCTTTAAAAAAATAAAATAAAAAATAAATTTAAAAATAAAATATAAAAAGAACTCACACAAAACCAATCCAATTAAATTAAAATTAACATTTTTCTTAAGAAGACATATAGATGGCCAACAGGTACATGGAAAGATGCTCAACATCACAAACCATTAGGGAAATGCAAATCAAAACCACAACGAGATGTCACCTCACAGCTGTTAGAATGGATATTATCAAAAAGACAAGAAATAGCAAGTGTTATTACAGATGTGGAGAAAGGGAACTTTGGACACCATTGGTGGGAATATACACTGGTGCAGCCACTATGGAAAACAATATGGAGGTTCCTCAAAAAGTTACAAATAGAACTACCATAGGATCCAGAAATCCCACTTCTAGTTATTTATCCCAAGGAAATGAAAACACTAGTTGAAAAAGATAACTGTACCCCCTTGTTCACAGCAGCATTATTTACAATAGCTAAGACATGAAAGCAAACTAAATGTCCATTGGTGGATAAATGGATAAAAAATGTGATATATATGCTATTACACTACACCCATATATATGTATATGAATAATAATGGAATATTATTTAGACATAAAAAGAAGGAAATCTTGCCATCTGGAACAATATGAATAGACCTTAAGGGCACTAAGGTCAAGTGCCCTTTTCTTTTTCAAACAGAAAAAGACAAAACTGTATGACTTTACTTAGTGAGAAATCTAACAAAAACAAACAAAACACCCAAAGAACTAACTCATAGATACAGAGAACATCCAATGCCAATAGCACTATGATGTGCAAAGCCCATGCTATGGCACCCAGTCTCTTAGACACTGTTGGTGGGCACTAATCACACCAGCCTCCCTGATTTGCATTTGGTCTGTGCTTCTATTGCTGAACTCCTTCTACCTGATCCATTTTCCCCAAAGATGTCTTGAAATTCTTAATCCACTTACAATCAAGATCCACTCTTTGGAAAACTTTCATCTCTATGAAGAGACAGCTAGTATCTGTTCTGGTATGGTATGTTTCCAAATAAACTTTCAGGGCAATCCTAGCTCCCTTAATTTCAGGTCCTTACGAGCACCCTACTTTTGTCCTCCTTGTGATCATTCCTCTAGGTACCAGCTGAAAGTACTGGTTCTGAGTCATAAAGACCTGGTTTCAAACCCAAGCTGGGTGACCATGGGCAAGTCACTTAACCTCTACAAGCCTGCTTTCTCATCTGTAAAATGGCCGTGAAAACAGCTAAGAACACTATCATTAAGATTAATTAGGGTAATATTTAGAAGCACTTAGCATACCTGCAAACTCTCACAGTGAGCAATAGTAAACGTGACTATGACTCATTATTTCTCATTCCTCCATTCAGCCATTCCTCACTGAGCACCCAGCTAAATGAGTCCAGCCCCATGCTAGCCCAGGAATCCAGCAGAGGATAATACCTACAACTGGATATTAAGTTTAGCTTTTAGCTTCCTGGCTGCCAAGGCCCAAAGGGTCATATTAATTATTACTAAGGTGTTTTTTTTTTCCTGGGCCCAAGTTTATTCAGTTCTATGATACTTATACAAGAAGCTTGATACTAAAAGGTTTAAGTTCTAACAGAAGGGCTATCTAATTATGGATTTTCAGATACTGAGACAATGAGACGAGAATGACATCTCAGCACTCAATAGGCTTAACCTTGAGGTAGCATAAATCAACTCATACCAACAATATCCAACACATCCCTGCACTTCCAATATAAACTAAAAAATATAAACATGCAAGTGACTGTTGCAACATCTCCATCTCTGAAAATAGGATTGGTCCTCCTGGCTGATGAGAAAAACATGCAGGTTTAGTCTCATAGAGATGTGACCCTAGCTATAAATTATCCCTCTGTAATTTTAAATACAGTGCTTAAGAAATGAACTCGCATGGCGAAGATGCACGTATGCATTCATTTAGTCTGATCTTGAGTAATTCACATTAATAAGAAAGACACAGGGCCCCATCTTGCCATATGCTGGCAGTCACTTTACTGGACTCGAGATAGAATCAAAGTAATTGCTCCATAAAGTAAAGCAGTTAGTAATAACCTAAACTCCAAAAGCCCTTTAATTTTCTGATTCATATCTTTAATCAATTTGCAACATGGAGCAATTGAGTTTTCCCTCTAGTTTTCCCAATTGTTTGCTCAAAAGGGCTGCTCTGCTGCCTTTGACTGACGTGACATTATTGCATTTATATTGACTTTTACGGCAGTTTTTACAACATTCGAGGTGCATAAGTTACATGAAAATGTAGCACGGGAACATTTCAGGATGAAAGTAAGCCATAAAGAGAGTGCCCGGCTATAATATCTGCAATTTACAGTGTGAGGACGTTACAAATGGAGGAGAGCAAACCAGGCCTGGGCTTGGCGTTGCCTGCTTCCAAAACCCCCAGGAAATTGTCCAAGCTGCCCCCCTACAGACCTGAACTAGGAGAAGCCACAACTGTGCCGGTTGCTTTTGGCTTTGCTGTGCCTTGAGGTGCTCTGAAAGACTTTCTCAGATATGTAGACCCACTTTCTAGTTTCCAGGGTGGGACAAGGGAAAGTGCTGGAGAGGGTGCTAAGGAGGCAGGATTGTCAACTGAGGCCTAAATTAAACCAGGGAACGGCTTGAAGATGAACTACTACTAGCTCGTTCTCACCTGTTCTCAGCTGGCCCCTCAGTCTCCACCATTCACTTCCTACCAGGGACGGTGGTGAGGTGGAAACTAATGGAAGGTCATTTTCCATCTACAAAGAATCCTCACTTCCTCTTCTCTAAGGTGACCCATTTTAATTCAGAGCCTTGGCATCTCCTGCCTAATTGCCTCCAAACCTTCAGCCCCTCATCTCTCCTATCCTTACGAGAGATGATTTTGAAGACATCAGCAAGGGCATGCCACTTCTCTTCTGAAAACATGTCTGGTGGCTTTCCCCTCCTTCAGACCCTTTCTTCAGCATCCCAGGAAAACCACACTGCAGCACCATCTTGGCTTCACGGTGATGGCCTCCATTCAAGCCACATCAGGCAGTATAACTGGTCTGTGCACCAGCACTTCACCTCGAATGTTCCCACCACTCCTTCACCTGTCCTCCATCATTTCTCTACCTACTAAAAAGTTTGGAGAGGTCAAGACCTGGACCCTAGAGCCAAATTCCCTTGGTGTGAATCTCAGTTTTACCACTTAACCCTCTGGGACCTTAGGAAAACTACTTATTTTCTATGCCTCAGTTTCCTCCTCTACAAAATGGGTATAATAGCAATACCAATCTCACTGGATTGTTATGAGGATTAATTTATTCTAGATACGTGAAGAGTTTAGAAGAGCACCTGGCAGAGTAAGGACCACTGAAGTGTGAGCTATTATCTGAATGCTGGATTCTTCTGTATTTCTTCTTCTAGAATACTCCTTCTATTTTCTCTGCTAATCAAAATCCAATCCTTTAACAATTAGCATGTTTTCTCCTCAGTGAAGCCATCCTAGATTTTCCTGTTAGAATCAGGCACCCTTCTGTGCCTTCCTTACCCCTTGCATGTGTATTTCACTTAGAATTTTTACAAAGGTCACACGTGTCTCTGCCCAGAAGAGCATGATTTTCATAAGCAACAGGAGCCACTGCATAAAAGGATCACAGCAGGTGACGGAACGAGCTGTAAGCCTTGTTTGCCTTCCTCAACCTACAGGCCTTCCATCTTTGGGGTCCCATTGTGGCAGGCAAACCCACATAGTGCTACGTTAATTTCTGTTATATTACCTGTGATTTGGTCTTGACTTTGAAAAAGATCAAAGTTCTAAGGAAAATTTATAGCAGAGAAGCTACCAAAATCTTTCCTTACATCAGCCCTCACAAAGCTGTAGGCCTCCTTCTGCACAGACCTGCTGGCAACCAGGGGCCTAGAAAGATAGGTACAACACATTCCTACCTAGGCAGGATCTGGAGCTGGCTGGTACGTAGCTCCGGAGGTGCACGGAGCTGAAGGTGCAGCTACCCCAGGACCTAGAGAAGCAATTCATTAACAGCTAACACTCTACAGAAGAAAGAATAAAGTCCCTGGGTCAATATTCCTGATGGGAAATGTTCTTTCAACATGCGGCCTTTTTGTCTTATACACACCTTTACAAGAAAACACTCCTTATGAACTAGCAGTGCCTTTATTTTATTCTTTCTGATAATATATAGTTAATGCTTCTTTGCTCTTTTGGCTTGTAAGGCCCTTAAAGTTGGGGACTATATGCCTTTTAGGTATCTACTTTTGAACATTTTACTTTTTAAATAGAAAAACACACAAACACAAAAATCAGTCCTAATCTGACTTCAAAAATTTATGTGAAATACAGACCAAGAATGTGGCCCTTTCCACCCCTCCCCCCACATTGCCATTAGTTGCATGTAAATTCATCCTGTTGCTCTAGTTGCCTCTCTCTTACTCTCCACTATCTCCTTTCTTTTTTTTACCATTTTATTTTAAAAAAATTTTTTATTAACATATAATGTATTATCTTTATTTATTTGACAGAGAGAGAGAGAGAGAGAGAACAAGCAGAGGGAGCTGCAGAGGGATAGGGAGAAGCAGGCTCCCCGCCAAGCAGGGAGCCCGATGTGGGGCTTGGTCCCAGGACCCTGGGATCTTGACCCGAGCCAAGGCAGCTGCTCAACCAAGTATGCCACCCAGGAGCCCCTCCTATCTATCTTTCAATCTCCATCTATCTGTCTACGTGCATACTCTATGTGTATAAATCCTATACACATCCATGTGAACATGAAATTTTGGCTTGCAGAATTTTTCCATTTAATGCTCTATTGTGGATACTTTTCCCAATCATCTGAATCTATCTCATTTTTATTAATGCTTGCACTCCTAGAAATGGAGTACTCGGTCAAGAAGCACGGGTACCTTCGGGTAGCAAGCCCTCAAATTCGGCAACAGTATGGTGCCGTCTTACCTTTCCAACATGGCTTTCTGAGATCTAATCTCTCTCTCAGGTCATCAGGGACCTAACTGCTCCTTGAACAAAGGAACAGGGGCCCTTCCATGGGTCTTATATTCACCTTCCCCCCACTCAGCGCTCCGTAAGGTGCTGTACAAACAGCAGGCACTTGATAAAAGCCTATTATAAGAATGAATGGACATGCAGGAAACCCAATATAATGCTACTCAGTCAAGACCCTAACCACCTGCTAGACAGAATGCTTACGTAGTTAAAGGACTTACTGTGTTGCTTTCAGGAAGTTACTGAGCTTTTTTTGTTTGTTTGTTTCCTCAGTTTCCCATTCATTCAGTAAGTCTAGAGACACTGGCTTGTCTCCCTGGAGACCTTGGGTGGAATCTGGTATTTCAAAGTGCTTAATGGCACTGCTCAGTAAATAAAAGATGTCATTAATATGCATGAAGCTATTTCATCAAGAGGCCAACAGAGCAAATTTAAAAGCTATCTTCAAGGGAAAAGAACTAAACTGCCATTATCATGCATACTAATAACCACAATGGAAGTCTGCTGGAGCCAGGACAATGCGCTCCCTGGGGCCCCTCAGCCTCTGCCTAAACCTTAAGGTGCCCCTGGTCTCTCTGTCAGCCTCTCGGGGAAGAACTGGAGGAGAATCATCTTCTTTTACCTCCAGACTCCTACAAGCAGCACGGAGCTCTCAGCATTCCAGGGCTGTGCTTAAGGGCCCTCAGATGATGCATCTAATGGTTTCCGAGAACTGTCCCTAACAATATGAAAAATTAGATGGGAAACTAATGCAGCCAATGCATGGGAAGGAGAAAAGCTTGAGAGGATTTATGATTTGCCACCACTCCAAGGTCACATTTCTACTCACAGGCATGAGAAATGGGGTGCATGGTTAAGGCAGAGCCATTAGGAGTGAACTGAGCACACCATGCCGACTGTAGATTTAGCAACAAGCTGGGAAAAGAGGTTAAGGGCTTTGGGCTACCACATGACTTTGGGTAAAGTCCTTAAACTCTTGTCACTGAGAACCTATACCTCACCTCATCTATGCTTCATCTGTAGGTAATCAGAGACACCATCCTGAGGATCCCATGTGTTCATATTAGCAGGGAGTCCACTGTCTTCCTCTTGTGGCTTCTCCTTTAATTATCCAAGAATTGCCAATGGGTCCAGTTTTCATCTAAATGTTGGGAGAACTTAGGAGGCTGATGTGTCTCCAGTTGAGCTGCCTTTGTTTCTATTATTACCACAGGTATTGCTGTTGAAAAGATTCCTACCCCACACAGTCCCCTGTGTTCTTTCTGTAGCTAAGATAATGCTTTTTCTAGTCCAGATCCTGTGATAGGTTGTGACCCCCTGCTACTAGGCTGTCAGTGGTTACATGCCTATGCCCAGCGGCAGTATTTCTGGGCTCTGCCCTAAGACTTCCAGGCTCTGGGGTTGAGACCAGAGCAATACTTCCAGATGTCTAAAGTTCTTTCTTACCAAGAGAAATCACTTGACCCATCCCAAGCTACTATAGGTAATCTAAAAGGGGATGTTCAGAATCTGAGCCTTTTAGGGGATCTCTTGGCCCTTGTGCAAATGTACTCATCTCTTCTCCAGCTAAGGATCCTACTAGGTATTGAAAGAGTGCAAATGCGGGGCTCCTGGGTGGCTCAGTCCTTAAGTATCTGCCTTCGGCTCAGGTCATGATCCCAGGGTCCTGGGATCGAGCCCCGCATCGGGCTCCCT
>JAQQSY010003331.1:0-13043 GCA_028646535.1 Procyon lotor
GCCATTCTTGGGGTGGGCACCCGGGAGGAAATGAGGGTCGCAGGCCCAAGCGACAGCTTCCAGGGCTCCGTATCCCCCAGCGCCCTTACTTCCCGGGGCTTTCGAGAACCTCAGCTCTTGTCCCGAGTCAGAGAACACTGGGAGGCCAGAGGTTTAATCGTGTGCTGAGTTTCAGCTGCGACACGTCGCGTGGGCCTGTGGATCCGCCTCCTTCCGGTAGCAGATGTCACGTACCGGTTCGGGTTTGCCTGGTCACGGTGACTTTTGGTTTTCAGCTAACACCCTTCCTTGAAGGAAGTTGGAACCCTTGATAAGTTTTAAGCCTTTGATCCTCACAAATACCCCTGGAAAATCGAGGTCCGGTGAGATAAAGTACCTTGGTTCGTTATGTAATGTCCACAGTGCTTCTGGGATGTTCTCCCTCCTCCTCCCCGTCTCTCCCATTTTGTTAGGAAATTACTTGAATGTGCAGGTCAGCAGGATCCTGCTTGCACGTGATAAGCTCCATGCCCTGGCACCGCTGGTTCCTCTCAGAGGCGCCCACTTGTGTCCCTGGATTCCGGTCGCCCTCGGTCTGAGGGACTGTGCGTGAGGAGTCGGGAAGGGGTGACACCAGTCAGGACCAAGGGAACCGAGGGCAAACTGTTCCCATCTTGTGGAGACTGAGCCCTAGACAGGAGACATGTCCCGCCAAGGGGATGTGACCGTGAATGGGAAATAGAACTAAAAATGGCCCCCAGACATTTCAGTTGGGGATCGTTCCTTGGGTTTGACCTCAGGCTAAGACAACAAGGGCCTCACAATGTTTCACATGCAGAACTACCCAAGTACGTCTCAGGGGTTGGTTCGGAGGTGAAATCCTTGAGGAGCAGTGAGGAAGCTTGTCAGGGGCGGGGGTTCTTGGGGTCTCGAGGTCAAAGATTGGCGCTGCACCCTTGTCTCATGAAGTCTTACCACGTGGTGAGTGCTTGGTGGGCATTCCTGGACATATCAGTGACAATGTCATGGACATGTGCCCCTCGGCTCAGACAGCAATAGATGCGATGAGATGTTGCCAGGAGGGCTGACCAAAACGAGCTGCCCTCAAGGAGCTCTCCGTCTGGGGGTTCAGGGAGGACCTCTGTGCTCCCCTGCTCTGACTGGCATCCCTGTGACAGTTCCGAGTCTCCTTAGCCTCTTCCCAGCCCAGCTGGTTCAGAGGGAAGGCTGGAAAGGCGGGCTGTTGCTGTGATGGAGGTGATGTTTTACTTTAAAATAACGTATGGAAGCAACTGATTGATGGATTATAAACTGGGAGGTCCAGGATAAAGCTTCATTCTGGGAGCATCAGTGTATTTCACTGGGAGCCTCCTGGGCATTAATTCTGCCGTTAATTTTGTTATTAGAGACCTAGCCAAACAAAGGGAGGTGGCGAAGCTCGAGGCTGGTTTAACCTTGATGAAACAGTGATTTCACCAAGGATGATGTTCGCCCATCTATCTTCATCCATCAAGGCACGGCTGAAATATGCTAATGAAACCCGAAGAAAGGAGCACAGAGCAGTTAAATGGGGCGTTGCGGAAGCTCTCGGTCCCCCCGTGACAGGGCGATGCTACTTGCTGTCCAGATTTAGTACAAGAGGGAGAGAGATGCTCACTGGTGTCGTGGGGAACGATGCCCCGGAGTGGGTTGGAAAAGCTTGGTCTTCGGCGGAGGAAGTGGGTTCCGTTCTTCTGTTGGACTCACCTTCTAGCCGGTCTATACCAGAAGCAAGTATGTGGCTACATCAGATCAGCTCATCTGTCACCATCAGTCTGCGTCACCGTGTTGGTTTCCAGTGGCTCAATGGGCTCACGCCTTTTCAAAGCTTACAAAGTATTGGGTGTTTATTGCATATATTATCTACATGTGTGATTGGGCGTGCTACCAAGTTATTTTATACTCTTGAGTCTAATGAAATATGTACAAACATCCTATGAAGAAGCACAGTTATGGGGTATAGTTTGCTGATGAGATTTGAGAGGTTATATTCATGTCAAAAATCACATAACCGGCCAGGGGCGTCCCTGGGATTCCAACGCATGTCCATCCAACTCGAGAGCCATTTGGCTCTCATGCAGGTGTCCCTGGGAATCCCTGCGGACTGCTAGAGTAGTTTGGCTCACTTACGTATTTATATATTCTTCAGATCTACTTTACTTTAACTTTCGAATTGCCTTCACACTTCTTTCTTTCTTAAATAGACCATAAGCTGTGGGAGGCCAAGGGCAAGGCACTCTCTCTAGTCCCCAAACACTATGGAGAGCTTTAATTTATAACTCGCATATCCATTGTTGCTCTCCCTTGTTTCTGTATGGAGTCCTTATTTTGGCACAGTGCGTCTCGTGGATGGGAAGATAAAGCTGGCCAGCTGCTTTCCAGTTTTCATACATTAGATGAAAGCCATTGATGGTTGTATGTGTCTTTGCAAGTTAATCCTACAGGAATCACAGTAAAATTTCTGTTGCTTTCAATTTATCGGTGGATCCGGCTCTGTTTCCTCCTAGTTCATTGGTTTCATCCCATCTCACCCATATCAGACCACATACTGGAAGAAGTAAACAACAAGTGAAATTGTATTATTACCGATGAAACCGCTTCTTCTTTGCGGTTGGAGCTGCGTACAAAATTGGACTGATTCTAGGCAGTTGAGGTGGGGAATTGGCCATTCCCAAGATGTGGATCCTCAACTACGGGGCACAGGCATTTCCAAATCTAAAATGATTATCGGCCACCTCCCCTCTGTCTGTGGAGATGGAGGAGGGCAGAAGCAAAGAGGTGA
This sequence comes from Procyon lotor, assembly GCA_028646535.1. Taxonomy (NCBI): domain Eukaryota; kingdom Metazoa; phylum Chordata; class Mammalia; order Carnivora; family Procyonidae; genus Procyon; species Procyon lotor. The sequence goes on from JAQQSY010003331.1 coordinate 2,801, forward strand.
AAAGAAAGATGGATTTTTAAAGAATTTGAGTAAGATGCTAAGTTACATGAGTTCCCTGAAGGAAGCCGGGCTGGAATATCCACTCCATCTTGACCTTAAAGTCTTCTGTGCCGTTCATCAAGCCAGCTCTGAACTTCAGGGCTCTAGGCTGTCATTAAAGAGTTAACAACCGAAGGTCTGCAACTTCCGGGATGTCATGGGGGTCAGAGAAACTTGCCAAAAGGTAACCTCAGCCAGTGCAGTCAGTTGGGCTCCCCGTCTGGCAGATCTGTCTTTCTCAGCTGCCCCTCTTCCACTCTCCAGTCTTGGAGTTCATATACAGGAAATCTTTCTCTTAATAAAGCCGTTTTTCAAATCTGACTTTGGACTGGGGACTGCTTTTTCTCCAAATGCAACAGCTGTTAAACATGGTGCATTGGGCACGGTGTATATCTCTTTGTTTAGTTTGGGGTTTTTAATATGAGCAGAGACGTGGAGAAGTGGGAGGGCTCCATCCGTTCTTTCTCTCCAGGCGACCGTCAGCCACTGGGCTTGGAAGTAAGACCTCCAGGCTCCCCGGGCGGCTCGCCCTTGAAGACGAAGCCCATTGTCCCCTAATAAGCAGTATAGGGTCCCCCTTCCTTTTTGGGAGATAAAATTGTGGAGCTCTAGATATCAGCCAGCAGAGGCCAGACCTTTTGGCCCCTATCTGTCCCGGCTACACGGGGAAGGCATTTTGGCCCCCTTGCTCACTTGTCCCTTCTGCCACTGCCTGTGTTCCCAGTGCACTGGGGAGCATTAACTCCCTGCAGGGGAAAAAGTTCACAAAAGAAATGAATTATGCATATGGAATTCATTTCCTTGATGAATAGGGAATCTGAGCAAACTCCATGGCTGTTTGATTTTAAGGCAGGGAAGGGGGGGTTAGGGCTAAACAGTATGGGGGGGGGTGATCAAAAAGAATTTGGAGTAAGAGTTGGGAGGCAGATAATGGTAGAGGACTTGGGTTTGAAATATTAAGGACAAAGTAAGTGGCCTTTTTGAAATAGTTCATGGCCCATTATTCTTGCCAAAACAGCCACAGTGATGTGTACGTCACTCCCAGCGACTGCGCGGATTTGTCAGCGGAGAAATTGGGGTGATGGTAAGATAATATGGGGAGAAACGATGCCCCTGGTGACAGGACCCTGCATAATCACGGTTCTGCAGCGATCCTGACTTCAGGTTAACACTGAGGGCTTGGAATTTTGAGGCAGGAATCGTGTGTCCTGTGGAGTGTTGCGTTTAGAAGTAGAAGGCTTGGGGGCACCAGGGTGACTCCGTCGGTTAAACATCCAACTCTTAATTACTCAGGTCTTGGTCTCAGGATCATGAGTTCAAGCCCCGGATTAAAAGGGGGGAAAAAAAAAGTAGAAGGCTCAGACCCGAGCTCCAGGGTCACAGACTGTGTGATCTTGGGCAAGTCACTTAACCCGGGCCAGCCTCGGTGGTGTCACCTGTCAATGGAGAGCGTGACGCCTGGCTTGTGGAGATAGGAGGATCAAAGGAAAGTGCAAATCTGAAGAGATTTCATTTTTCTGTCTTTGCCGTCTTTCCTAGACAGCCCATTGGGGTGCAGACCCCGTCTTTAAGTGAGTCAACATTTCCTTGGAGCAGAATGAAGGGGAAATGGATTCAGCAGCATGTGGTGGTTGAAGAAATAAAAATAAGCAGGGCGCATGGACGGTACAGTTCGTTAAGTGTCCGACTCAGTTTTGGCTCAGGTTATGATCTCATGGTCATGAGATCGAGTCCCGGGTCTGGCTCTGTGTGCAGCATGGAGTCTGTCTCGGATTCTCTCTCTCTGCCCCTCCAGTGCTTGCTCGCTCGCTCTTTGAAATAAATAAATAACTCTTTTAAAAAAAGAGAGAAAAATGAATAAGCAAGCAAGCAAAGAAACAAAAATCTGTTGTGAACCTCAGCTCATCTATATTATGAAAATCATTTCAAATCATCAATCTGATGTTTTTGGCAAATTGAGCCATTGAATTAGTAGTCGTTGCTGCCTAAGTAGGTAGATCGACAGGGGGAAAGCTTGTCATTGGCAGCCACATAAGTTAAGGGAGCAGGGCTTGGAGATCCCTTGTCTTTAGGGAAGAAAACAAACAGAGTCCACATGCATGCACACAGACGATAGGGGTCTTTCCCCACATGCTGAGTGGAGAGAGGTTTTTCCTCCTCTCTTGGGGGACTTCAGTCCCCTTTCAGGATTGAGTGGATTGAGCAGGTATGACCACGGCCACATTTCCGTATTTTTCTCACAACCCAATTGCAACACATGCAATTTTCACAGAGGTGTACTTGTTTTACAACAAATGGCTTCTTTTTCTGGTTATTTTGAGGGGAGGAGGATGTGTCTTGGCATGAAGCTGTTCCTTGGGCTGTCACAAAGGAACACGCTGTGCACCCTGGTCTGTGGTCGTCTCTGGTCTTGCCCCCCTCGGGGCCCCAGGAGGGGTAGGGTGGTGGCCCAGGGCTGCCCTCCCGGCAGCGGGGTGAGCCCCTGGGGCTCTGGGACCCTCACCCCAGCTATCAGACCCCTGTGCTCCTGTTTCATGATTTTTGTTTGACTTTATGGGTAAGAGTCCGCTTCTAAGAAATGTTTGAAACCCAGTGGTGCAGAGAATAGACTAGGACCTAGTATGAATTATTTATTTGTTTATTAAGATTTCCATGGTACCTTCCCTCTCAAAGCTGCAGGCGCTGGATGGAACATTTCAAGCTGATAATGTTTAGCATTAAAGATTGGAGACGGGGCTCATGGTGGAGGAAGCGGTGGGAAGGATGGGAAAAGAGGACGGAGAAGAACGAGAGAGTGGATGTTCGCCATCCGGACCTGAGAGCCGGAGCTGGAGGAAGCAGTAGTCAGGAAGACCTGGGACTCTAAAGGGGAGCCCCCCAGCTTGGCCAGTCAGTTGTGGTATCAGAGAAAGTCATGTCAAGTCTCTGAGCCTCCTCCAGACCATGGAGGCCACCCAGTGAACCTCCCAAGCCCCTCCCAGGGGTGATCATTCCTGGAAGCCGAAGCGCTTACCTTTTTAGGTGACAGGCCCAACACTCGTGCCCACTAAGTCATTACGGTAATAAAAATGTTTTTTTAATGTTATGCATAAACCGTTTAGTAACAAGTATATTTGCTACAGAGTGGTTTTCAACCCTGACTGCACATTAAAATCACCTGGGGAACTTTTACAAAATACCACCGATGCCTGGGCTCCATCCCGGAACAATGAAATCAACCAGGGGGCGGGGGGGTGCAGGCGCTGGCTGGTGTGCAGCATTTGTGTTTTCTCCGCTGAGCACCCCAGGGTTGTCGGAGTGGCTGTGGCGACCTGGACAGGTCGGCTAGAGGAGGCGGGGAGGTGGAGAGGAGCCAGAGCAAGGAAAGGAATAAACAGTCGGAGGAGGGCGTTTCAGCTCTGATGCTCTCAAGCTGAAGGTTTTTCCGCTGGTTAAGCGTGGTTCCTTTGGCTCATGTAGCCTCATTTTTCATGTACTTCAAGGCTGGGGAACTTCAGAACCGTCCCAGCCGCGTCCTTGGGCCATTCCTCAGCTGCCTGGCTCCGCCAGAAAGCGTCGACCCCACGCCAGGCCCTGTTGTAGGCCTAGGACACTTAGCACGTGTAAGTTGCGTGTGGCTCGGGGGATGGTGTTATACTCCCCATTTCACAGAGGAGGAAACTGAGCCCAGAGAGGTGACGTAATTTGCCCTGGGTCCCGAAACTTGGAAGTAGCGGAGAAGGGGATCAAAGTTGTTTATGTCTCAGTAAACGCATCCCCTCTCTTTCTACGGTCCGCGCTCTCAAGATGAGAGAGGCCTTGTTAGTTCGTCCCATTGGTGGGGGCGGGGGGTTGACTTTCTTCTTTCAGAGAGGTGAGGGAATGTGAGGGGAGAAAGGAGCTTCTGAAAGGATTACCTTTGAGACTGAGCAAGGCAACGTAGTTGAATGAAAACATGCAAATGCCCTGGGGCATCTAGCCATGAGCAAGCTTGAAATTAGACCTCGGCCACAAAACAAAATGGTGGGGCAGTTCAAATGTGGACATGCGTTGGTGTCCTTGACATTACGTAAGCCTTCTGCCTGCGCGGTGGTCCCTTTGTGTTCATGGATGGGCTCCTGCACCCGCCTTTGGGGGCCCGGGCCCACGCGGGCCTTCACGTGTTTCTCCATCCTCTCCCAGGCCCATGAGCTCCACCGCCCCACTTACTGCCTTCCAGAACAAATGGACCGTGTGTGCCTCCTTCCCTTAGCAAAATGTTCTATAATCCTATTTTCTGGTTTAAAACGAAATTCGTCTCTTAAGTGTCAAACTCTTCCCCAGCACTTTTATTAATGGGTTGCTTTCCTTCAGGGATTATAATGCTCTGTACAAGGGGCCAGCCCATCTCTTCACACCAGGTGGGGAAGAAAGTGTGAACTGCTTTCTGAGGAGGAAACTAAGGTTTTGTCAGTGCTGAATGCAGGCAGAACTTTCGGTGGGAATCTCTGGGCCTTGCACCTGGGATGTGCTTGACATGGCCTCTATTTTGTGACACCCCAGATATATTATGTGGGACAGGTTGTTTTCTGGTATTAGCTATTCAGAGCTACGACTTGAAGTCTTGGCCCCACGGCTTCCTACACGATGACCAGTTAGCTGTGTGCGTCAGGACCCTCTGCTCTCCACACCGGGCCCCCCGCATCCTGCACATCCCTATAACAGGTTGATAAGCTAGCTTTTTTGGGAGGCCTCACCTCCCACCCCTGCCGGGGTTTGATGGGGCAAACTTCCACTCACGCCACTCAGACTGACCCATGTTGGGTCTCTTCTAAGTGTGGGTTCTGTCACTGATTCATTTGGCCTTCACATCCTTTCCTTTTAACGCTGCTTAATAAAAATACGATGGTTTTCTTTTCCCTTCTCGTAATAATATTGCTAGCTTTGGGGGTTCTTTGAAAACCTTGCCGGAGAAGTCCACGGCCAAAGAAAACAGTGGTACTTGGCTTTAAAGGATAGACTCTGCCTCACTCACCGCCTGTCTCTGAAAAAGGCCGAGAAAGAGGAGAAGGTTTCTGGGAAGGGCCCTTGGATCTGGCTGGGAGGGCTACAGGTGAAATTAGATCCCGGCCCTGGGCTCGCACTGTGGCCCGCCGTCTGGAGTCTGCCCTCTTTGAGGATGGGGAAGTCGCCTTTCTCCGAGGCCTGTGCAGCGAAGGGAGGCTTTCCCTTTGCCCCCCGGGCAGAGAGGATCATTTCTAGTGGAAGAAGAGGCCTCGACTCAGCGTAATTAGAGCCAGTGCATGGCTTCTGCATTGTGTGGAGAGGAGAAGGCGTCCACGTCCCCAAGACCTTCTTGCCAGTCCGCCCTCCTGACAGCTGGTACTGGGCACGGGGCACTGGTTCTGGCCGGGCACCTTCAGGGCCTTCCCCGTCCGGAGGTAGCCCATGCGGCTGTGTTCTGTGCTCTAGCGCACGCTGCTGGAATTTTCTTTGTCACCCTCCTGCCCCCCCACCTTTAAAACAAAACATGTCCAGGAGCCAGCATCTCTGTCCCGTCTTCGCCACCTCTGCCTTCTTTCTCCCTTCTTCTCCTCTTTCCAGTGCTGCCTGTAGCAACAGGGAGCGACAGAGTTACCCTGGTTGAAGGGGGGAGCGGGGGGCGGGGGGGTAGATGATGCTGCTCAGGAAAAAAAGAGAAAGCAGACAAGAGAGCTGGGGGCGGGGAGGAGGGAGGAAAGAACCCTGGGAGCACAGCACAGTACAGTCTGCCCCCAGCCTCCCTGTGCTCCTCTCTGAAGGAGGGTGATGAATTTGGTTTGCGCCAACATTAAACTGATAAATGAAATTTGTACGTTAAAACAATGATAATTCAATTGTCTTTTCTTTCCTTCTCTCCCATCCACGCTTCCGCCTCCCCCCACCTCTGACTCACTCTTCAGCTTTGGGGAAGCGGGCGGGGGGGGGGGCTGGCCACGGGGAGGGGGGCTTCGCAAGCTGTCGGTTTGCATTGTGCGGACGGGGAAAGGTCTCTACCTGGCTCATTTTGTCCCCTTTGCTTAGGCTGTCACCGCTGACAGTCCTCATGTTTATTTCATCTCGCGTGGTGGCTGTCTCGTTTCCCTACCCTCCGATGTCATTAACGCACAGAGAGCGGGCCCTGCAGTGCTGAGCCTAATGAATTCCGCTGTGGCTGCTCTGCTCCCCACCTCGTTACCAAAGCTCAAGGTGTCAAATTAAACCCAGCCTAGAGAGAAGGAGAAAGTGCGGGAGAGAACGCAGGAGCAGGGGAGGAGGGAGGTGCGGGGAGCACACAGGCAGCCCTCCAAAAAGAGCAAGCGGGGAGAGTCCAGACGAGAGGAGTGCCGCAAATGGGGGACTTCCTGTGACCAGGTCCACTTGAAGCGAGGTGACATCCGGGACTCTCGGCGGGACCTGATGACCTGCCCTGCGTGGTGTGGGGTTTTGCACCTTGGCCTTGGCTGCGGTTTCTCGCTTTTTTCTCATTGCCGGATTGATTTATCCTCGCGGTTTATGCAGATTGGGCACCTTGCAAAGCAGTCAGAGCAGCTAGAGCGAGTGAGAACATGCTTATGGATGTGTGTGTGTGTGTGTGTGTGTGAGAGAGAGAGAGAGAGAGAGAGAGAGAGAGTGGAGGCCACGTGAGCAGTCCTGGTCTAGTGGCTCTGATCAGCTGCAGAAATCCACGTTTTAAAATGGTGGAAAGAGGGGCGCCTGGCTGGCTCAGTCGGTAGAGCACACGAGTCTTGATCACAGGGTCGTGAGTTCAAGCCCCACGTTGGGCGTGGAACCTGCTTAAAAAAAAAAACCCAAAATCTTGGAAAGAGAAAATCATCACGTAAGTTAAAATAGTCCCAGTGTAGACACTCTCCTGTACGTTTGCTTTCCTCATGCCCACTCCAATCTAGGGAAGAATATTTCCCTCGTCTCTTTGATATATGACACCACACAATTTATAGCATTTTTCTATATGTTACTGGTATTTTATCATTGGGGTATTTTGTTTGAACAACCATTGAAAGAGCTCTCCCATTTTACAGACGGGTAAAGGTGTGGAGATGTTGCCTCATTTGTTCAAGACCTTAGAGCTAGAGGGTGACTGGGGTTATAGTGTGGGTCTTCTCTTTACAGAATCTCGTGATTTTCCCCCTTATACCACGAAACTTCCTAGATGTAGTCAAAGCGGGAGGAGATGGGTGATGAATTTTAAAAACTGAAGTAAATTTATGTATGGTAAAATGGATGGAACTTAAGCATATACGTGTGAGTGTTTTGACAAGGGAATTTACCCACGTGACCATAACCAACACCCACTTAACCATGTAGCCAATACTCTTCCTCAGCCTGGTAAGTTTTCTTCTGCCCTCTGTACCTCATTTTACCCCCAGCCTCCACCCCCAATAACCACTGTTCTAATTTTTATCATCAGAGATTAATTTTGCCAGTTCTTATGCTTTATATGAATGGAATCATGTAGTATATATACAGTTGATCTTTGAATAACTCGGGTTGGAGTGTGAGGATCCACTTTTATGAAGTGTTTTTTCAATAAATAAGTCAGTGCTCTAAATGTATTTTCTCTCCTTATGATTTTCTTCATAAAATTTTCTTTTCTATCGCTTACTTTATTGTAAGAATGCAATATAATATAACGTACAAACTAGGTGTAGATCAACTGTTTATGTTCTCAGTTAGGCTTCCGCTTAATAGGCTATTAGTCATTGAATTTTGGAAGAGTCAAAAGAGGTAACAGTAGCAAAGATCAACTACACAAGAAACAATAAGTGTTGGCAAAGATGTGGAGAAAAAGGAACCCTCGTTCACTGTTGGTGGGAATGCAAACTGGTACTGTGGAAAACAGTATGGAAGTTCCTCAAAAAATTAAAAGTGGACTTATCGTATGATCCTGTGATCCCATTGCTGGGTATTTACCCAAACAATATGAAAATACTAATTTGAAAAAAATATACGTACCCCTTTGTTGATCACAGCATTATTCAAAATAGCCAAATTATGGAAGCGGCCCAAGTATCCATCAGTACCTGATACACACACACACACACACACACACACACACAGAGGAACATTACTCAGCCATAAAAAAGAATGGGATCTTGTAATTTGCAACAACATGGATGGATTTAAAGAGTATAATGCTAAGTGAGATAAGTCAAAGACAAATACTATGTGATTTCAGTCATATATGGGATTAAGGAAACAAAACAAATGAGTAAAAAAAAAAAGAGAGATAAACCAAAAAACCAGATTCTTAACTATAAAGAACAAGCATAAGGTTACCATAGGGGAGGTAGGTGGGGGAAAGCAGGAAATAGGTCATGAAGATTAAGAGTACACATACCATGACGAACACTGAGTAATGTATAGAATTGTTGAATCACTCTTTTGTACACCTGAAACTAAATATAACGCTGTATGTTAACTAAACAGGAATTAAAATTAAAAACAAAAACTTAAGGCGTGGCTTTTTGACTATGTGAAGGGTTGACTCTCCTAACCCCCACGTTGTTAAAAGGTCAGCTGTCCTTGAGTACCTAGTTTTTGCTCCCCATAATTTGGGGGGATTTTTACATGTTATTGCTTAAATCAATAGTTTGTTCCTTTTTATCACCAAGTGGGTGGTCTGTTGTCTTGGGATTTTTTTTTTTTAAAGAAGAATATTATTTAGAAATAAATTCATGTTTAAGACACAAATTTTGAAAAATAATTTTGGAGCACATGGTCCAAACACAGGTCACCTCCGCCTGGCTCACCTGAATTCGGTCACAGGACTGAGAGGGGTGGGGGAGCTGAGGTCCACAGCTCACAGACTTCATGGCCACGCTTCTCAAACCTTGGCCCACCGATTCGTGCTTTAAGTGGCCTGTGACTTATTTTCCTCTTTGCTTGGAGTTCTTTGTCCGGTCTATTGTCCTTTGCTGTTCATGACAATAAACATGGCACTAGAACATGGTGCCCTCCCTTCTTTGGCATTTCGTCACCCCCCCCCCCGTGTTGGTTCTTTGATTTTAGAATTCCGCTGCGCCTTCTCTCAAGATTAGAGTGGAACTTTATTTTGGAGAAGCTTCTACCATTTCCTTTCCAAATAGTGGCGTGAAGTCAAGGGTTTCACCAATTGGAACTAGAAATCTCTAGCAGATATTCTTTAAATATGAAATAGCCAGTGGGGGAGCATCTCGCTAGAGGGAGAACTTGGAAAACTATGTCAGATTGTTGGGCAACTTAGAATTGTGAGAAAATTCAGGTTCCCTGACATAGCCCAGGATTGTTGCCTTGGATGGAACAGGTAAGGTGTGTGTGTGTGTGTGTGTGTGTGTATGTGTGTGTGTGTGTGTGTGTTTCCAGGGAATTGCCACTTGTACCAACAGAAAAGAGGGCCACAGTCTTTTGTACTCTGGTTAGAGTTGACATCAGGGTAAGACACAAGTTTTCAGGTTTCACCAACTTGTTAATAACCCATGCCCCAGCCTTGCCGAACCCGTGGGAGCAGCGCAGGTCCACAATGGTCTGTAGAGTTGGGGACAAGCAAGAAATACTGGAATTTAAATTCTAACGTTCCCCAGTGATGTTTGTACTTTCTCACAGATCTACACGGGGAGAGAATGGTCTGAGGGTAGAGGCGCGGAGGTGGCACATCAGGAGTCCCACTTTCTCTGCACCCTGCACACCAGAAGCCCCCAAGAGAGTCAGTTCTGTGCATTAGAGAGACTTGTTCAGGAAGGACTCTGTTATTGTGAGTCAATGCAGGAACCATGGCAGGGAACCGAATCTTAAGCAAGGCCCGTGGCATGGAGCTTGTGTCATGGACAGCACCTTGGCCAGGATAACTCAGGGCAAGAACTGATTTTATGGAAAATAGCCAAAAGGTATTATTCATTAAATCAGCATACCTCTCTCCCTACCCACCCCATCTCTGACATCTTTCTTGGGTACTTGTCTTCAGGGCACTATGCTATGGGGTGTGATGTGGCTAGTGGAAAAGTCCAATGTTGAATAAATAGGATCGATGAGGCGCCTGGGTGTTGGAGCTACTTTTAAAACCTACCAAAAAACGAGCTTTCTTGGGTGTTGATCCACGGGGATGATCAAGACAATGTGGTTATTTCTTGTAATGATCTGTGAGTTTTCTTCTTGCGATTGACCCCATTTTTGTGTTTGCTGGTCTGGAGCTCAAGTTCACCTCCTTGAGAGAGATCATCTGTTTTTA
>JAQQSY010003332.1:0-13042 GCA_028646535.1 Procyon lotor
AAGAAACACATCAACAATAATACAATAATTGTGGGGGACTTTAATACCCCCCTCACCGAAATGGACAGATCATCTAAGCAAAAGATCAACAAGGAAATAAAGCTTCTAAATGACACTCTGGACCAGATGGACATCACAGATATATTCAGAACATTCCATCCCAAAAAGGCAGGAAAGAATATCCAGTGGAAAAAAGACAGTGTCTTCAACAAATGGTGTTGGGAGTCCAAAATCTATAAAGAACTTCTCAAACTCAACACCCAAAGAACAAATAATCCAATCAAGAAATGGGCAGAAGATGTGAACAGACATTTTTGCAGAGGACATCCAAATGGCCAACAGACACATGATATATATACAATGGAATACTATGCAGCCATCAAGAGAAACGAAATCTGGCCATTTGCAATGGCGTGGATGGAACTGGAGGTTATTATGCTAAGCGAAATAAGTCAGTGAGAGAAAGGCAATATCACATGATCTCTCTGATATGAAGAATATGAGAGGCAAGGAGGGAGTTTGGGGGGGGCGGTGAGTGAGAGAAATGAAACAGGAAGGGATGGGGAGGGAGACAAACCATAAGAGACTCCTAGGCTCACAAAACGAACCGAGGGTGGCTGGGAGGTGGGGGGGGGCGTAGGGATAGGGTGGCTGGGTTGTGGACATTGGGGAGGGTATGTGCTATTAAGTGCTGTGAAATGTGTAAGCCTGACGATTCACAGACATGTACCCTGGGGCAAATAATACATTATATGTTAATAAAAATTAATTAAAAACAAAACAAAACAAAACAAAAAAACCCCCAAAACAAAACTGATTAAAGTTGCTACTTTTACTCAATGTAAATTTTACATATGTTTGTGTCAGGATTTACACTAGGTATTAGTATAGTAAGATAAGTAAAATAGAATTGCTTTTCACAAAGTAACTTTAGTAGGGTAAAAATGGCATACTTTTGGGGCAGTTGCTGTACAGTGGAAATAGTTTTAATTTTTAAATTTCTAGTACTGATATTAGTAAAAGAAAAGTTTAATACATCTTATTTAGCCCCATATATCATTTCAACATGCAACTAAAAGTAAAGAGTTGTTATTTTTTTGTCTAAGTCTTCAAATAGTTGAGAAGTATTTGATATTTCCAGCATATAATAATTCAGACTAGTCACATCTCAAGTGCTCAATAGCCACAAATGGCTGGTAGCTACTATATTGAACCTCAGTATGCTTGAAATACACAGAAAATTCTAATTTAGTTTTTTATAGGAATGTATCTCCATTGGATAAATTCCATGTCAAAGAAATTAAGTAGCTGATCCAGTATCTTTCAGCAAGTAAGTAAGAGATGTGATTTGAAACAAAACCTTTTAACTCCACATCTTGTGTTATTTTTATAACCCTCGATACATCTACAGTTTCTGGTTTCCTTACCTCCTATCAACTCCTCACTTTTTTAAACCAGTATTTGACATTATATAATCAAAACTGATGTGCTTTAGAACTATTGGGCAGAGGGTCGCCGCAAAGAGCTCATCTCACTGATGTGAATACAGGGTAAGGACAAGAAAGTAATGATGCTTCTCTTGACATGGCTAGGGAACCAAGTCCTTATAGTTTATATTTTCTTCGTATCTTAAAGAAGTATAAAAATGCATTGCAAAGGTATAGCAGTGTTTTCTGGTATAGTGTTTTCTGGCTGTCCTAATGCTGTATCTGTTATACTGCGTGGCACTTTAAAGAATTGGGAAAATTCTGTTTGGACAAGCAGGATAATAAACTTTGTTTATTGTACTTTGTTAAATCACTGAAGCAGGCTTTCCTATACACAATTGGATAAAAAGTTTTCTTATTAACCAAGGAGCTCAGAACAGTTGATAGATTTAAGAGTCTTAGGCCTCAAGGTATCAGTAGTATGGTCTCAACTTATTTTTAGGCCACTAGATCTACGTCATATTTTGGTAATAAACTTTATGGTCCAAGAAAGAAGTTTTTACATATATGGATGTCACATCTCCAAAATCCTATCCTAAAAATAAACTGACTTGTGAAATAAATTTAGACTCATTAATCCAGCCATTTATATACACAGAGATGACTCTTGAAGAACATGGTTAGAACCATGCAGGTCCGTGTATGCAGATTTTTTTCAATAAATACAGTACAGTACTATGAAATATATTTTCTCTTCCTTACAATTTTTCTAACATTTTATTCTCTCTAGCCTATTTTAAGAATATAATATGTAATACATATAAAATATGCATTAATCAATTGTTTATGTTATTGTATGGCTACTTGGTCAACAGGAGCTATTAATAAAATTTTTCAGAACTCAAAAATTATATGCAGACAGGGAGGGGGTCAATGCCCCTAACCGCCATTATTGTTCGAGTGTTAAGTGTATACATATTTATTAAGCATGACTGACTTGGATGCTGTAATTGCTTACTGAAATCACAAGAGTTCTGATTTCTAACACTGCCTCTGGCTAAATGTCTAATTTTGACAAATCTTTTAACTTCTCAAGGCTGTCTTTAGTTACTACAACCTGAAAACTATGAGCCTATAGCTCATATTCCATTGAGCACTTCAGGAACAGACAAAAATAGGTTTCGACTATAGTCTACTCAGATGCATAGGCACAAATAATTGATTGCTTATAAAAACCCCATGAGGGGTTTGTTTCTGAGATTTCTGTTTACTAGCCTTCAGATCTTGCCATACTTCTAAACTATGTGATTTTGGCACTTTTTAAAAGCTTTATTGAAAAATACTTTCCAACAGCTAAATAAATAGACTGAAAAGCCATATTCTTGGTAGGAAAAATTCACTATACTATATATATATATATATATATATATAGTATAATATATTACATAAATTATATATTACATATAGTATAATATATATAGTATATATATATACACACACAGTTTTACATATCTAGATTTATATAGTATATGTGTATAGACATGCACACATATGTCAAATTATATAAATGTTATATATATATATGTTAATTTTTTTGAACTCTAGTTTCAGTGAAATTCCATTTAAAATTCCTAAAAATGTTTTTGCTGCCTTCACTTTTTTATAATGTAAGTTGTTTGTAGAACATTTTGTTCTAAGGATTCTGCTTTATAATAAATTTGTTTTGAACTTGCCAACATTGTGAGATTTGACTGCTAGATTTTACCTCCAGGTCAGAGTAAGAATTTTGGAGGAAAAGAAGCTGAATGAAAGCTGTCCATTAGCCCTGCTTCTCGAAATAATAGGTAAGGCACCTGACTAGGAACCAGGAACTAATGTATCAATTGATACATTACAGTTAGTTTAACTCACTGCTGCTATGCTGTTTCTAATCCAGTTTAAATTTGCTAAGAAAACCAAGTTGTGTGTTAGAGAGCATAAGTTTAAGAACTAGTCATTTATAGCTCATTTTGAGAGCTAAAGAACTGTGCTAAACTTTAAGAATGAACTTCAACAAATAAAATCCTTCATCAAAAACCGGTTCAAGATAAAGCAGACATGTTGAAGACAGAGTCTTAAGAAAAATACTGATTGGTAATCCGTAGAAAAGAGGCATGTTTTTACAAGTATTACACAGAGCAGTACATGACTGGGTGCAGAGTGCTATTGTTTGAGGCATGGAAATAGTTACCTGTGCTTGGGCAAATGTAGGTGAAATGAAGTGTAGAATGTGCTTTGCAAGAAGTCATACCTAAGAAGAAGAATAAAGATATGAACATTGAAATGGAGACGAATAAGGAAGGCAAATCTTATCAGAGCTGCTGATTATAGATACAGGTCATGAAACTGCAAAATAGCTTTTATAGGTAGAACCAAAGGCAATTTCACGTGGCAGTATTCATTCAGATATAACCAGAATCATGCAAGCTTTTATTTCTATTGCAAAGATCATCCCTCTGCTAGTACAAAAGTATGCTTGGAAATAAATGAATTTGCTATTTTGACAAGTTGCCAGTCCCTTCACAAGTGAAGCACTTGCTCTTTTGGAGAAGAGAAGGGAGCGTCTGTGGAGGAGTGATGGTGGTAACCATGGGAATCTCGTGGGTGGAGGGTATGGTGACCAAGTACTGAGTTTATTTGCCATTGATATGAACCAGGGGAGACAAAGCTGCTTAATTAAAGCTGTCCTTCATAGTCATGACTCCCTATCAATACCTCTTCCTTCCTTCCTACCTGCTTCACTGCCTCAGAAAAAACAAAACAAATAAACCCTCCCAGCCCTGGCAACACACAAAATACAAAAAAACCCAAAAAAACCAAAAAAAACCCAAAAAAAACCCAAAACATTTCTTCTGTATCAGTCATTGTTCTTAGACAACAGTGGACAAACTAGAAAGTATTTTTTCTTATAGAGCTTATTTTTGAATCAGGGCAGACATTGCACCTAAAAATAGATCAAATGTATACATATATAAGTTAGTAATAAGCAAAATTTTAAAAGAGGCAATTGAAAGCAAGGTAGAGAGCTACTCCCAAAATAGTCAACAAGGAAGCAGTCTCTCTCTAGTAGGGTGACATTTGACACTTGAATCAAGCAGGGAGCAGGACACCATATCTGGGGGAAGAAAGCATAAGGCAGACAGAACTTGCATATATGACTTTGTTTATCCTGCTTTTCTATTATCTATGCCAGTAATGTTCTTGTATCTTCTCTGCCTTTCATATCTTTTAAAACTGAGATTGAAAATGAATTCTTCTTTGGAATTTTTCTTAATTTCAACCAATTGATAATAGTTGTCACTTGCCAGGGTAATACAGCCTTTTATTTATATGCTAGAATAATATTTGTTTAATCATCAAATAATTAAGTGTGTGCTAGAGACTGGGAATGTGAAAAATAGGAGTTTTTGCCCTCCCGAAGTCAGTGAAATCACCACACACTCCTCAATAAGCTTAAGCTGAATTTTAATTTGCTATGATCCTGTCCTCCTCTTTTATGAAACTGTAAACAACTTGAGGAGACTAGATCTAGTTCACGACAGTATTGCCAAATAATTGTAGCATGCCATGTGTTGCAAAATAATGTGTAGTCTAAAAATACTGACTGATATCCATAAAGAATAACACTAATATTCACCTAGTAGTATGAAGAAGTTGCTTTCTGGGGTGGGCTGGGTGGCTCAGCTGGTTAAGCATCTGCCCCTTGATTTCAGCTCAGGTCATGATCAAGAGATTGAACCCTGCATCAAGCTCCATGTTGGACGTACAGTTTACTTAAGATTCTCTCTTTCTCTCTCCCTCTGCTCCCCTCCCCACAGTCCCACTCAAGTGCATGCTCTCTAAAAAAAAAAAAAAAAAAAGGCTGCATGTCAGCATATAGTTTAATTGGAAGGTGGTTCAGAATGGGAGAAGATATTTGCAAATGATACTACATACAAAGGTTTGATATCTAAGATCTATAAAGAACTCCTCAAACTCAACACTCACAAAAAGATAATCACGTCAAAAATTAGGCAGCAGACACTTCTCCAAAGAAGACATACAAATGGCTAACAGACACATGAAAAAATGTTCATCATCTTTAGCCATCAGGGAGATTCAAATCAAAACCACACTGAGATACCACCTTACACCCGTTAGAATGGCCAAGATCAACAAGACAGTAAGCAACAAATGTTGGAGAGGGTGTGGATAAAGGGGATCCCTCTTACACTGTTGGTGGGATTCTAGGTTGTTATAGCCACTTTGGAAAACAGTGTGAAGATTCCTCAAGAAATTAAAAATAGAGCTATCCTGTGACCTTGTAATTGCACTCCTGGGTATTTACCCCAGAGAAGCAGATGCAGTACCAAGAAGGGCCACATGTACCCCAATGTTCATAGCAGCAATGGCCACAATCGCCAAACTGTGGAAAGAACCAAGATGCCCTTCAGCAGACAAATGGATAAAGAAGATATGGTTCGTATATACAATGGAATATTATGCCTCCATCAGAAAGGATGAATACCCAACTTTTATATCAACACAGACAGGACAGGAAGAGATTATGCTGAGTGACATAAGTCAAGCAGAGAGAGCCAATTATCTTATGGTTTCACTTACATGTGGAGCCTAAGGAAAAATATGGAGGGCATTGTGAGAAGGAAAGGAAGGTGAATGGGGGGACAGCAGAGGGGGCAATGAACCATGAGAGACTGTGGACTCTGAGCAACAAACTGAGGGGTTTTTGGTGGGGGGGGCTTGGGCGAGCCTGGTGGTGGATATTGAGGAGGGTACATATTGCATGGAGCACTGGGTGTGGTGCAGGAACAATTAATCTTGTAACACTGAAAAAATAAAAGTATTTGAGGAAAAAGGTAAACCATATGCTCTAGATTTATAAAAATAAAAATTAAAAAAATAATTGGAAGGTTTCTTCCAGCTTACAGAAATAAAATGAGGTTATCTCCTTTATAGTGAAGAAGATAAACTACCTCTGGTACAGCTAAGATTCTATATAAAAGATATAAGGCTTAGCTTGTAGGAAACATTTTGAGGAGAACATAGAGGGGATCAAAGCTGCTATGGAAATCAGTTGAAAAAGTCTGTTCTTAAAGTCAGCTTTGAACAACTGCAAAAGTGTAAACCAAGAATACAATCAGAAAGAGCCAAATCCAGTGCAGAGATTTGCAGAAAATGCTTTAAAGGACAAGATCAGTAGCAAGAGTACCACTTTTTCCTATGCCGGTTTCATACACTGCCCAACAACAGGGGGAGATGTTAACACACAACACTCTGAATGGGGCATTCTAGAGTTGTGTTATTAGGCAGTTACTACTCTTGTTGCCCCAGCACAACCCCAAAGCCTGAAAATCCAGAACAGAATGTGACTGGTTCTTTTGTCACGCAGGCTAAAAATTTTCCCCGTTGATTTTGACAAAACACTTTGTAATTAGCATTAGAATTTTATTCAAATTCATTTTCAAATAGGATGTCCTCTCTTTTCTATGTTACTATCAATGTATATAAATAATTTTTCCATTTTTATTATATCTCACATTAAAGATTGCTTATTCTGTTGTCATAAACTGGATGGAGAGTTCTCTCTTCCTGTATGGAGAAAACACTTCCTTATTACTTTGGAAAAGGTATGGGGACTAAGAAAGGGTAAAAAATGTGGCAAGTTGCTATTTTGATAAGGTTTCTGTCTAATGAGCTGCATATTATAGGCATTCAATACAAATGGTCAACTTATGATGCTTCAACTTAGAATTTTTTGACTTTACAGTGGTACAAAAGTGATAAACATTCAAGAAGGCTGGTTAGGTCTTTTGGGGAATATGACAGAGAAGGAGAACTCTAGGCTCAACCTCCTCCCATGAATACGGTAAGAGAACATCTCCATCAGATTAAATAACCTATAAAGTAACCCAATGACTGGCAGAATAAACTCCACAACTAAATGTAGAGGAGGCCACATCAAAGAGGGTAGAAAGGGCAGAAACATGATCAGTAGGTAAAAAGACTCTGAAGACTGTCCATGGAGGGGGTGGGAAGCTACTGAGGCAGAAAGGGGAGAGAAAAAGACTTCCACGCTAGGGCACTCATAAGAGGAGCATGAATCTTCCTAACATTTGGCTGTGAAACCTCTTAGAAGGGCTGAATTTCCTGAGTTTTTACAATCAGCAGGGCCTCAAACGAGGAATTCTCTAAAAAAAAAAATCAGTAGACTCTGATTCCTAGGAGAGTCAGGAAGGTGATAGGAAAATAAGGCTCTGCCCTTAAAGAGAGAGCACAACAAACAGCCTGCGGAGATACAGAATAGAAGCAGCAGTTTGAGAGGTGCCTAGAACATATGGGAGAAAGGCTGTCCCAGAAGGACAGAAATCTCAGGGGAATTCCCCCAGGAACAAAGGAAATGGCAGGTTCCTTTTCCCACCCCCACTCCCCAGAGTAAGCACACAACCACCTAAAGGACTCATTACCTAACTTGGTAGCACTGTCACCCTGCCCCACAGCCCCCGCACTTTGCTTGCCTGGGATCCACCCTCTCTGATACCGTCTTGGCAGATCTCAAGGGGTGTTACAGGCCTTGCAATTTACAATCACCCCCTAAAATGGCCAGCATCCACTCCCAAGTGACCCTTGCCCTAGGGAGAGGGAAAGATAATCACTTACACCTGTCTGACTGTGGCCCCCACAGTGGGCTGGAGGCAGATAACTGGTCTCACTGCAGACTATTCCTACCAATGAAAGCTTATCAGGTGACAACACAGAGAAAACACCCTGCAGTTTGATGCTACTCTCTGGCAACACCAGGTCTTAACTTAAGCCGGACTTAAGCTGGACTCAACTTAAGCTCAAGGAAAGCTCAGATGGGCCCACTAATACCACAGGGAACAAGCAGTGCCCACAAAGGCAAGAGAGCAATTGCAGACAACTGGACTGAAGGACAAAGTGACTCATCACAATAAGAGGGCACATACAACACACATAGAAACACCCCAGAAGTACCAAGTTCTGGTGAACAGGGGAGATTACACAGCAGGGCACGACAGGACCTCTTTTTCATAACGCCATTATTTTCCGGTACAGGAGACATAACTGCCTTTCCTCACACAGAGAAACACAAAGATTTCGACAAAATAAGGAGACAGAGGAATATGTTCCAAATGAAAGAACAGGAGAAAATCACAGCAAGGGACTTAAGCCAAATGGATGTAAGTAATATGCCTGATAGAGAATTTAAAGTAATGATCATAAAGATACTTGTTGGACATGAGAGAAGAGTGGAGGACAGTGAGATCCATAACAATGAGTTTAAAAAGAACAAAAAAAATGAAATTAAAAATATACTAGATAGTCTAAGTAGTAGATTACATGAAACAGAAAAATGGATCTGTGACTTGGAGGACAGAGTAATGGAAAGTAATGAAGCTGAGCAGGTGAGAGGGAAAAAATATGCAGAATTAGAAGAGATCAGGAAAACTCAGTGATACCACTCAGTGTAGTAACATTCACATTATAGGGATCCCTATAGAGAGGAAGAGAAAGAAAAGAGCACAGAAAATTAATTTGAAGAAATAATAGCTGGAAACCTCCCTAATCTGAGGAAGGAAACAGAAATACAGATCCAGGAAGCATAGGGATCCCCAGCAAGATCAACTCTAGGAGGGCCACACTGAAAAACATGGTAATTAAGATGGCAAAAAGTAGTGATAAAGAGATAATTTTATTTTGCTTTATTTTTTTCAGTGTTCCAAGATTCATTGTTCATGCACTACACCCAGTGGTAATCTTAAAAGAAACAAGGGGTGCATGGGTAGCTCAGTTGGTGAAACATCCAACTGTTGATTTTGGCTCAGGTCATGATCTCAGGGTCGTATCATCAAGCCCTGGTCAGACTGCATGTGCTGGGTGTGCAACCTACCTAAGACTCTCTCCCCCTCTCACTGTGCCCCCACCCTCCAGTTCATGCTCTTTCTTTCCACAAAGAGAGAGAGAGAGAGAGAGAGAGAGAGAGAGAGAGAGAGAGAGAGAGAAGAGAAAAGAAAGCAGTTCCATACAGGAGAAAACCCATAAGGCTGTCAGATTTTTCAGTGAAAACTTTGCAGGCCAGAAGGGAGTGGCTTGGTATATTCAAAGATTTAAAGTGCTGAAAGGGAACAATGTGCAGCCAAGAATACTCTATCCAGCAAGACTATCATTCAGAATAGAAAAAGGGATATAGAGTTTCCCAAACATGCAAAAGTTATAAGATTTCATGACCACTAAACCAATTCTACAAGAAATGTGAAATGGGACTGTTATAGTAGAAAGGAAAGACCATAAGGAAAAGTAAGAAAAGTAAGAAGCACAAAGACAGTGAAAATAAATATTTGTATAAAAATCAAAGGACTCAAAATAAAAGTAAGGTAAGATACCACATAACCAAAATGTGGGGAGGAGAAAAGAATGGGTTCACACTTAAGTAACCATCAACTTAATATTGACTGCTATATAAAGAACATGTTATATGCAAACTGAATGGTAACTATCAAAAACCAGTAATAGATATGCAAAAAAAACAAAGAGAAAGGGATCCAACTATATCACTAAAGAAAGCCAGCAAACCAAGAGAGAAAGAGAATAAAACAAACGAATGAAGAAAAATTACAAAAACAACTACAAAACAAGTAAAAAAAAATGGCAATAAATACATACCCATAAATAGTTACTTTGAATATAAATGCACTAAATACTCCAATAAAAAGACAGGCTGATGGAACGGATTAAAAAATATCCATTTATTTCAAGAGATTCATTTCAGAGCTAAAGGTACATGCAGATTTCCAGTGAGGGGATGGGGGGCACCTGGGTGGCTCAGACTGTTAGGCATCTGCCTTTGATTCAGGTCATGTTCTCAGGGTCCTGGGATCAAACCCCACTTAAAACTCCCTGCTCAGCAGGGAGTCTGCTTCTTCCTCTCCCTCTGCTCCTCCCCACACTCATTTCCTCTCCCTCTCATTCTCTATCTCAAATAAATAAATAAAATCTTAAAAAAAGAAAAAAAGAAGGGAATAGAGAAACATGTCAGAGGGAAAAAAAAAAAAAAAAAAAAAAAAAACATGGGGTAGCAATACTTACATTGGCCAAAATAGACTTTGAGCTAAGTTTAACGAGAGCCAAAGGAGGACACTATATAATCATTAAAGGGAGAATCCAACAAGAAGATATAATAATTGTAAATATTTATGCACCCAATAGGGGAGCACCCAAATACTTAAAGCAGTTAAAACAAACATAAAGGAAATAATCAATAGTAATACAATAGTCCTAGGCAACAGTAACACTGAATTTACATTATAGATGGACCATCCATGCACCAAATCAACAAGGAAGTAGTGGCTTTGAAGGACACACTGGAACAGATGGACTTAAGAGATATATTTAGAACATTCCATTTAGAACAGTAAAATACCCATTCTTCTCAAGTGTACATAAAATATTCTCCAGAATATATTACATATTAGGCCACAAAGCAAATATCCACAAATTCAACAAGATCAAAGTCATTTCATACATCTTTCCTGATGACAACACTATAAGACTAGAGATCAACCACAAGAAAAAATCTGGAAAGACCACTAATACGTGGAGGTTAAATAGCATGCTACTAAACAATGAATGCATCAATGAAAAAATTAGAGGAAATGAAAAATACATGGAGACTAATCCATGATGTGATGAAAACACCACAGTCCAAAATCTTTAGGGTGCTGCAAAAACTCTTCTAAGAAAGTTGATAGCAATATACACCTAATTCTAGAAGCAAAAAAAAAAAAAAAAAAAAAAAAAATCAAATAACCTAACCTTACACCTAAAAGATCTAGAAAAAGAAGCAGCAAGACCTAAAACCAGTAGAAGGAAGGAAATAATAAAGATTATAGCAAAAATACATGAAATGGAATCTAAAACAAGTGAAAAGATCAATGAAACCAGGAGCTAGTTCTTTGAGAAGATCAACAAAATTGTTAAGCCTTAAACCAGACTCATCAAAAGACAGAGGACTCAAATAAGCAGAATTACAAATGAAAGAGATTAACCAACACCACAGAAACACAAAGAATTGTAAGAGAATATTATGAAAAATTATATAGCAACAAATTGGACAACCTAGGAAAAAAAATCAATAAATTCCTAGAAACGTGAAGCAGAAAAAATAGAAAATTTGAACACACTGATTACCAGCAATGAAATTGAATCAGTAATCACCAACAAACAAACGTCTAGTACCAGATGGCTTCACAGGTGAATTTTACCAAACATTTAAGGGGGATAAATGCCTATTCTTCTCAAACTTTTCCAACAAGTAGAACAGGAAGGAACACTTGCAAATGCATTCTATGAGGCCAGCATTATGCTGGTAACAAAACCAGGTAAAGACACTATGAAAAAGAAAAAAAAAAAAAACACACACACACACAAAAACCTTACAGGCCAATAACTCTGATGAATATATATACAAAAATCCTCAACAAAGTACTAGCAAACTAAATCTAACAATATATTAAAGCAATTATTCACCACAATCAAGTGGGATTTATTCCCAGGATGCAAGGGTGGTTCAGTATTCATCAATCAATGTGGTGCATCACATCAATAAAAGAAAGGATAAAGACCATATGAGCACTTCAATAGATGCAGAAAAAGTGTTTTACAAAGTACAACATCCATTCATGATAAAAGCCCTCAACAAAATAGGTTTAGAGAGAATGTAACTCAAGATAATAAAGATCATATTTGAAAAATCCACAACTAACATCATACTCAGTGGGGAAAATCCCCCTAATATCACAAAGAAGACTAGGATGTCCACTCTCACCACTTTTATTCAACTGAGTACTGGAAGTTCTAGCCACAGCAATCAGACAAAAAAAGGAATAAAAGACATCCAGATTGGTAAGGAAGGAGTAAGACTTTCACTATGTGCAAATGACATGATACTATGAGATAAAACCATAAAGACTCCCAAAAAAATGCTGGAACTGACAAATGAATTCAGTAAGGTTACAGGATACAAAATTATTGTGCAGAAACCCATTGCATTTCTATACACTAATAATGAAGCAACAGAAAGAGAAATTAAGAAAGCAATCCCATTTATAATTGCACCAGAAAGAAAATAAACAGAAATAAACCAAGGAGTTAAAAGACACACACTGAAAACTATAAAACTCTGACAAAAGAAATTGAAGACGACACAAATTGAAATACAGTTCATGTTCAAGGATTGGAACTACAGATGTTATTAGAATGTCTATACTACCTAAAGCAATCTACACATTCATGCAATCCCTATCAGAATAACATCATTTTTCACACAATTAGAACAACCCTAAAATTTTTATAGAACCCCAGAAGACTCCAAATACCAAAAACCATCTTGAAAACAAAAATAAAGCTGGAAAAGCGAAATAAGTCAATCAGAGAAAGACAAGTATCACATGATCTCTCTGATATGAAGAATTTGAGAGGCAAGGTGGGAGTTTGGGGGGGTGGGGGAGAGAAATGAAACAGGAAGGGATGGGGAGGGAGACAAACCATAAGAGACTCCT
>JAQQSY010003333.1:0-13042 GCA_028646535.1 Procyon lotor
ATTTATTTATTTATTTCACAGAGGGAGAGAGAGATCACAAGTAGGCAGAGAGGCAGGCAGAGGGAGAGGGGAAGCAGGCTCCCTGCTGAGCAGAGAGCCCGATGCAGGACTCGATCCCAGGACCCTGAGATCATGACCTGAGCCGAAGGCAGAGGCTTTAACCCACTGAGCCACCCAGGCGCCCCAGGAGGTATTTTATTAACACAGTCAGGAGTTGGTAGCAAGAGGCAAACCCTCATCCACAGAGATAGAAAGCAGATTTGTGGTTGCCAGGTGCTGGGAGGATGAGGAATGGAGACTGATTGCTGATAGGGAGAGAGTCTCTTTTTGGAATGATGGAAATGTTCCAGAATGAGACCGTGGTGATGGCTGCACAAGACAGGAAATATGCTAAAAACCATTGAATTGTGGGCCCCTGAATGGCTCAGGTGGTTAAGCATCTGCCTTCAGCTCAAGTCATGATCTCAGGGTCCTGGGACTGAGCCCTGTGTCGGGCTCCCTGCTCAGTGAGAGCTTGCTTCTCCCTGTCCCTCCTGCTTGTGCTCTCTCTTGCTACCTCTGTCTCTCCCTGAAATAAATAAATAAAATCTTAAAAAAAAAAAAACCCAAACATTGAATTGTACCCTTGGGAAGGTTGGATTTGACATTACATACACGCAGCCTCGATAAAATAATAAAGTAAAGGAACAATGCCCATCAGTGTAAGTTATTGCTAATAATGGTGCTGTGGGATAAATAAATAAAGGGTCGGCAAAACATAAATCTCACCTGTTACTCTGGTTATATTCCTTCCATTTTCCCACATTCTTTCCTGGCTCTTGTCCATCAGCAAAGATGCTCTTTGCATGGCTATAAAAAGCGTATCATCTGGGCCACGCACTGATCATGGCCTGGTATGAAATTATAAAGAAGCTCTAGGGTTGAGGGATGGGTAAGAGAGGCAGAGGAGGCCCAAAGGTCCAAACTTTCTCCAAGTATAAAATAAATAAATCCCGGGAATGTCGTGTGCAGCCTGAGGACCGTAGGTAATGATACTGCATCACGTATTAGAAAGTTGCAAGAGTACATCTTAAAAGTTCTCAAGAGAAAAAGTTTGTAATTATGTGAGCTTATGCTTGTTGCCTTGACACTGTGGTCACTTCACAATATATGCATAAGTTGAAACAAAAAGAAAAGCCCCCTAAGAATGGTACCGCACCCCAACACAAGGGGGACTCTGGGCTTCTGCACATTCTGTTCCCCAGCTAATACGTTCTCTTCCCTCCTCTCCCTCCCTCTGACTAGCTGGGCACTTGGGCCAATGCCGATGCAGGGAAGGGTCACAAGATATTTTCAATGAATGAAATAATTGCTGGATATCCATATCCCCTAGGATGTGTCTCTCTGCCTGGGAGGAAATAGACATGAAATTAATGATGGTTGAATGAATGAATGTGGTATTGAAGAACTCAGCTCTCAAATGTAGGAAGGTCATGAATGGTGTGCTGGTCAATGTTTAACAATCAGCTCTCTGGAGAGGAGACCATATATATCTCCACATGTTGAATGCAGCGTATATACTGCATGTCTAGAACATACATATGTATTTTAAGTGTTACTGACATAAAGGATGTGTAGCACACACACAAAATAGCCAACGCTCTATTATAAAGCCCATTGTAATAGTCACCTGAATCTCAAAAAACAAAGCCATATTTTGGCCACTCTTGCTCCTGTGGCCAACCATGGTGGCAAATGATGCAGTTCTGACATGAATGTTGGCAATATTTTCATTTATGTTAGTGAGTAATGTGAAAGTGAAGACATATGTTGGAGTTTCACTTGTTCATTGATAACCTGAGTGTCTTCTTTGACAGTTTTGGGATACTGGAAAAAATGTTGCCCCACTTTTTTGCGCTGTTCATAACTTAACAACTAGAGACAGGCATTTTTTTTTTAAGATTTTATTTTTTATGTAATCTCTGCACCCGAGGTGGGGCTTGAACTTGCAACCCTGAGATCAAGAGTCACACACTCTACCGACCGAGCCAGCCGGGCACCCCTAGACATGACACATTTTAAAGTGTAATTTGCATTATTAATTTTTCTCCATTCCGCTTTTATTATCACTAGTATTAGTATTTAAAGATTTTGTTTATTTGAGAGAGAGAGAGCACAAGCAGGGGGAGCAGCAGGCAGAGGGAGAAGCAGATTCCCTGCTGAGCAGGGAGCCTGATGTGAGAGTCAATCCCAGGACCCCGGGAATATGACCTGAGCTGAAGGCAGACACTTAACTGACTGAGCCACCCAGGTGCCCCTCCCTCCAACTTTCTAAAAAAAGATTTTACCTATTTATTCTTGAAAGCAAGAGAGCATGAGTGGGGAGAGGGAGTGGGGGGAGGATAGGGAGGGGGAAAGAATCTCAAGCGGACTCCACCCTGAGCACTGAGCCGATGCAGGACTTGATCTCACGACCCTGAGATCATGACATGAACTGAAACCAAGAGTCAGATGTGCAACCAACTGAGCTACCCAGGTGCCCCTCTCCATCACTTTTTATTTTTATTTATCTTATTTTTATTATTATTTTTTTTTTAGATTTATTTATTTATTTATTTATTTGACAGAGAGAGATCACAAGTAGGCAGAGAGGCAGGCAGAGAGAGAGGGGGAAGCAGGCTCCCTGCCGAGCAGAGAGCCCGATGCGGGGCTTGATCCCAGGACCCTGGGATCATGACCTGAGCCGAAGGTAGAGGCTTTAACCCACTGAGCCACCCAGGCGCCCCCTTATTTTTATTATTTTTTAAAGATTTTATTTGTTTGTTTGCCAGAGAGAGAACACAAGCAGGGGGAAGGGTAGAGGGAGAAGCAGGCTCCTCACTGAGCAAGGAGCCTGATGTGGGACTTGATCCCAAGACCCCGAGATCATGATCTGAGCTGAAAGCAGATCCTTAACCGACTGAGCCACCCTTTCCATCCATCACTTTTAAAACCTAAACCAGGGTTTGACATGCTATGGCCCTCCACCTATTTATGTAAATAAAGTTTTATTGACACATGGCCACGCCCATTGGGTTATGTGGGTTATGGCTGCTTTCTTGTTTCTACTGCAGGGTTGAGCAGATGCAATAGAAATTGGAAGCATCCACGAAACAGAAAACATATACTATCTAATCCTTTATCATAAAAGTTTTCTGACCCTTGGTCTAGAGAATCAATAACACCATATATTCAGCCCTCATTTGTAACATTTGCTAATTCCCATGACGTAAATACTCCCACTGTGCCCCCCTTCAGGCTGCCAATGCGATGTCAATGAAGTCAAGTTGAAAATGTACACAGTTAGGGGCACTTGGGTGGCTCAGTCGGTTAAAAGTCTGCCTTCAGCTCGGGTCATGATCCCAGAGTCCCAGGGTCCAGCCCTGCGTTGGGCTCCCTGCTCAGCGGAGAGCCTGCTTCTCCCCCTGCCCCTCACCCTGCTCATGCTCTCTCTCTTGCACACACACTCTCTCTCTCACACTCTCTCAAATAAATAAAAAATTAAAAGAAAAAAAGAAAGAAAAGAAAAAGGACAGAGTAGGCAGCTGACCATCATATACTATTTCCACCAAACCGGTACAGTCACGAAAAGAGAGGAAAATAAAATAAAAAGCATGCATAATGGCAAAATGTCATATAGTTGGAAGGGCTGAGATTCACATAAGATTAACCCTTTCGAAGTGAACAGTTCAGTTGCATTTAATACACTCACAATGTTTTGTAGCCATCAGCTCTATCTGGTCGCAAAACATTGTCATCACCCCAAAAGGAAACCCAGTACCCACTACGCAATTGCTCTTTATCCCCCTCCCCACCCAGCTCCCGTCATCTACTTCTGTCTCCATGTATGCGACTCCTCCGGGACCTCATATAAATGGAATCCTGCATCATGTAACTTTTTGTGATCACCTTCCTTTTGTCAGCATAATAAAGCCTCTGCGCTTCCTTCCAGGTCACATATGTATTCAGTTCATTCCTTTTCACTACTGAGTAGTATTCCATTGTGTGCAGTTAATCCATAATTTTCTTTTACTCATTCGATCTAGAATTTGTCAATCAGTTTACCCACTGGAGAACACGTGGGTTGTTTCCAGTTTTGGGCCTATTACCCACCACGCTTTTTTTGAAGATTCATGTTCAGATCTGGGGTGAGCCTAAGAGTTCATTTCTCTTGGGTGAACAACCCAGGAGTGGGGTTGCTAGGTCATAGAGGAAGTGTTTGTTTACCTTTCTAAGAACCCACTAAACCATTTTTCCAGAGAAGCTGTACCATTTTCGCATTCCCACCAGCAAAGTGTGGGTCCCAGTTGCTCCGTATCCTTGCCAGCACTTGGTATTGTCAACCTTTTTACTTTAGCCATTCTTTTTTTTTTTTAAAGATTTTATTTATTTGACAGCGAGAAACACAGCAAGAGAGGGAACGCAAGCAGAGGGAATGGTAGCGGGAGCAGCAGGCTTCCTGCCGAGCAAGAAGCCCGATGCGGGGCTCGATCCCAGGACCCTGGGAGCATGACCCGAGCCGAAGGCAGACGCTTAACGACTGAGCCACCCAGGCGCCCCTACTTTAGCCATTCTAATGGCGTGCAGTAGTGGCAGTATTTTATCGGGGTTTTAACTTGCATTTTCCCAATGACTAATGTTGGTGAGCCAATTCCATTTTACAAATATGGTGTCGTAAAGACATATTCTGTAATTCTATATTTTTAAGGCTTTAATTTTTTTTTTTAAGTAAGCTTCCATGCCCAATGTGAGATTCGAACTCATGACCCTGAGATCAAGAGTTGCCTGCTCTACCAAGTGAGCCAGAGGGTGCCCCATATTCCTAAGGCTTTTTTTTTTTTTTTTTTAATGTTGCGGTCATTTGTGAATGTTCTGATGCTTAGTGTCTCTTTGCGGGACTCTTCTAGAACATATTTTTTCCACTGATTTGTATTTGTGCAGTTTCCAGATTCCTGCCATTGAGAACATTTGTGGATATGGCTCCTGGTTGTCCAAGCCAGGAGTTTCCCAGTCTAGATGCTAAAGAGTAGAATTGCTGGTCTGTACATGTTCTAGATAGTACTAAACTGCTTTCCAAAGGGTCATGTCAACCATTGTTTTTGTACAGGTGAGAAAGATAACGTTCAGGGGACATTTCGAGATAGAAGAGTATACACATGCATTATTAATATGGGAATGTGAGTAAATAAGAGATAAATGTCACGTTGGATCGAACCTATCAACAAAGCTATTAGAAATTTATTTCCTCGGCCGGGGGCGGGGACAGATTTAGGAGACTCCCAAGTTTCTGGGACCAGGGAACAGATGTACGAAGAGAGCTGTGATTAGAGTCAATGATAAGTACAGAGATAGGCAACAGGGAGAGGCTTCGGAGCAAAATGTGCTCGCTAGCAGAGATAGGGAAGAGGGTAGAGGGCACGAATCTATACTGTTATCTCAACAATAAAAGCTCCTGTTCTCTATCAAGTGCTGAGAACCACGTGACCAGCAGGAAACTTGTCTCCCCCAAGATGGCAACGCCCATTACATTCATCCGAGCAGCATATATGTAGGAAGCTTTACTATCTCCAAGGAGCGGGACTGGGAAAGACACAGATCCAAGAACCTCTTTGCTCTCAGAATGTTCATTGCTTGTGCGGAGGACATAATGCAAAGCGGTACAGTGGATTGGAAGACGAGAGCTAAAAGCCAGAAACAGACAGGGTAAATCAGAAGGAGGGGGCTAGAGACAACTGGTAGAATCCATAATTTATGTTTCTGGAGTTTATGGAAAAGGGGGCTCGTGGGCTGCGCCCTCAAGTCTGAACTAGGGGAAACCAACAATTCTGAGCATTAGAAAAGACTTGATCTTTTCATCCTCCTCAAGAAGAAGGAAGGGCAATCCCCAGAGGACACACTGTGAAGTATCCTAGAGCAAGGAAACAGAACCCATCACGGTTAGATGCAACCACGTGGATCAAGTTGAATGGGAAAGAGTACATACATTTCCATAAGGCTCTAGAACACAGAGAACTAATCTATGGGGATAGAAATCAGACTTTAGGGTGTCTATAGGGCAGTGGTGTGCGGCGACTTGTCCTGTCTCATCTGTGCCCATCGTTATCATTCTTTCCAACTTCATGATCGCAGAAGATCAGCCACGGTGAAAATATTTACACCATGGGAAAGGGCGAATACTACGCATTACAAATCAGCCTCTCTCTCTCTCTCTTTCTCCTTCCCTCTCTCTAGTTTTCATCTCTCTGCCAGTCCATCTCTCATTTCAAAAACCCATTATTAAACATTTACTAGCACACCACTGCTGGTAGGAGCCAAGGGGATTTACCGAAAAGGGTACGGAGGACACTTTCTGTGGTGATGGAAGGCCTCTACATCTTGTTTGCTATGTGGGAATGCTTACGTGGGTATATACAATTGTCAGAGCTGGATGAATGGAATATTCAAGAACTCTGCATTTATTATATGAAAGTTATAGCTCCATAAAAAGACTATATGTACATGGAGCCTAAAATAAAATGCAATGATAGATCACTTTGAGGAACAGAGGGAAGGTAGAAAAACGCCCAGAACTGGGGGAGCTCGTGGCATTATTTGAAGGCAGATAAGCCTTCTCCCTAACTTTGAGTGAGTGGGTGGGAGCAGCCAGGGGGGCGGGAAAAGAAAAAAACTCATTTTATAGAGGTGGAGAAGTAGGCATGCCTATCAGCTTAATGAGGGAGAACCACGGATACACTGCACATTCGATCATTGTTACATTTTGTAATTATATAGACATATATTATGTATCTATTTTTTAAACATTGTATTTCTGGTGCCCAGCCGCAGTATCTGTCACAAAAAGAGCCAGGCAACCCAACCGACAAAAAGATGATTGAAAGGCAGCTGGACAAGAAGGGAATAGCACTGAGTCAGGGTGACCAAGGGACACGGGCTGGCCCCTGGCAGAGGCTGTTGATGGACCCTTTCCCTCTCTGTTTCTTTTCGTGTGCTTCCCAAAGATGCTCCCCACTGTGATATGTACATCATTGCTCGGGATGGGACAAAAAGCAGCACAGTGCGGTTGGTGAGACTTTTGCAAAGTCCATTTTTTTTCTCATCTCAACGACTCTTCTTTATCCTGTGCCATGTACTTCCTCCCTTTTTTAAAGATTTTATTTGAGAGAGAGAGAGAGAGAGAGAGAGAACATGAGAGGGGAGAAGGTCAGAGGGAGAAGCAGACTCCCCGTGGAGATGGGAGCCTGATGTGGGACTCGATCCCCGGACTCCGGGATCAAGACCGGAGCCTAAGGCAGTTGCTTAACCAACTGAATCACCCAGGTGCTTTTTTTTTTTAATTGGTGTTACAGTGTCCTTTCTCATAAGATGGCGGAGCTGCCGTGGAAACCAATATGATGATTCTTCAAAAAACCCGACCTAGAGGGGCGCCTGGGTGGCTCAGTGGGTTGAGCGACCGCCTTCGGCTCGGGTCATGCTCCCGGGGTCCTGGGATAGACCGGGCTCTCTGCTCAGCGGGGAGCCTGCTTCCCCCTCTCTCTGCCTGCCTCTCTGCCTACTTGTGATCTCTCTCTCTGTCAAATAAATAAATACAATATTAAAAAAAATTCAACGGGGTAAATGTAAGCTCGAATTGGCTCTATTTAATGATTAATAAAAATGAGCAACATCCCCCCCCCAAAAAATAAATAAATAAAAATGAGCAACATCCCATCTGAGGAACTCTGAGAAGCTGTACACAAGGAAAGGTTTTTACAGGCAGAAGCAGGCATTATAAGGAAGTTTTTAGCAAAGAGCAGATTGTTTCGGGCAGGAGTTTCCTTCCTTGGGGGGAAGGCGGGGGTCTATCCGGAGGATTGCCTCCCTGGTGAGGACCGAGTAATTCCAGGTTGGCTAGTTACAGGTCGCAATCTTGGGAGCGCTCAGAACTGCAGTTAGGTTAGGAATCAAGTCTTGCTTGGCCGACCTGGGGCTTAACACGAGTCAATCAATCCATTTTGGGCCTGTTCTTTTTTAACAATGTGACTCCAATTACTTGAGGGCCCCAGAGGAGTCGCGTCCACACGGGCAGAGAGGAGCGGGCGGGAGCCCGGGCTGGGGCGGCGGGTGGGGAGCCCATGCTTGGTGCGGACAGTCTCCGAGTGGGGCGATGGAAGGTTCTGGAGCCGGAGGGCGGGGGCGGCTGCAGGACGAGGTGACTGCTCCAGGCCACTAAGTGGTAAATGTTATGCCTTCTATATTTACAGAAACTTACAAACACTTAAAACTTAAGTTGACTCCGAGCGTTGTCCCACAACTTTTGCGGGCTCTGCGGGCTCACGTACCCCAGTCGGGCACCCGCAGGGCTCAGGGGCGCCTGGCCTCAGACCTGCGCACCTGCCGGCTCTCATCAGCGCCCAAGACACCTCCCGCTGGCTCCGCCTCCTTTGCGCCTCCGCCCAAAGCCTGAGGCGCATGCGCACACCCGCAGAGGGAAGCGAGAGAGTGAGCTCGATCCCGGCACCGTCTCGGTAGGTCTCCGCCCCTTCCCCCCCCCCGCAACAGGAAGGCAGGCTCCGGCTGATGCGCACGCGCCGCGGTGAGGGGCGGGGCCTCCCGGGTCCCGGCGCCGGCTCTCGCGAGAGGCCGGTCCGCAATCTCGTCGCTCCCCCTCCCTGCCCTCGGCCTCCCGGGCTCCGGCTGCAGCGTCAGCCTCGGACGGGCCTCCTCTGCGGCGGCGGCGGCGGCGGCGGCGGCGGCGGCTTCTCGGCCTCGGCCCCGGCGCCCGTCGGTGCCCCTCGGCCCGGGTCCGCAGCGGCGCCCTCACTCGCCGCCCCGGCGCCCGCCTAGGCCGCTGCCGCAGCCCCGGGCTCGCGTCGGCGCCGCCCGCTCCCGGCCCGCCCCCTATGGGCCCCGGTTAGAGGTGCCGCCGCCGCCGGCCCGCGGAGCCCCGATGCTTGCCCGGAGGAAGCCGGTGCTGCCGGCGCTCACTATCAACCCCGCCATCGCCGAGGGCCCGTCCCCCACCAGCGAGGGCGCCTCCGAGTGAGTGGGCCGGGCTTGGCCGGGGTGAGGAAGGGGAGGGGGTCCCTGAGTAGTGGGGTCGGTAGCAGGGGGGGCCTGAGAGGAGAAGATGGGGCGGGAGTTCCCTGAGTGGTGAGGACGGGGGAGGCGGTCCCTAAGTGGAGAGGGTCGGGTGCGGGGCCCTGAGCAGTGAGATCAGGGCAGGGGGTCCCTCAGCAAAGAGGATGGAGCAGAAAGGCCCTGAGTGAAGATGGGGTGGGGGGGGTCCTAGAGTGGAGAGGGTGGGATGTGGGGCCCAGAGTAGTGAGGTGGGTAGGAAGGGGGCCTGAGTGGAGAGGATGAGGTGCAGGGCCCTGGGTAGTGAGGTGGGGGCAGGGGGTCCCTGAGTGAAGAGGGTGGGGTGCGGGGCTCTCAGTAGTGAGGTTGAGGGGAGGGCGGTCCTAGGTAGCAAGGTTGGGACAGGGGGTCCCTGAGTGGAGAGGATGGGGTGCAGGACCCTGAGGACTGAGGTCAGGAGAGGGGGTCCCTGTAGTGTGGTATAAGGAGGGGGTCTCTGAGTCAAGAGAATGGGGTGAGAGATCTTGAGCTGTGAAATGGAGTTGAGGGTTCCTGCTCAGAGAGGTTGGAGGAAGGAGTCTGAGTTGTGAATCAAGGCAGGGGGAGGTACCTGAGGGGAAAGATGGGGTATGGGGCCCCAGAGTAGTGAAATTGGAGTGAGGGGTCCTTGCATACCAAAGAATGGGGTGAAGGGGTTCCTGGAAGGAAAGGAATGGGGGAAGGGTCCCTCCAGGGGAAGGGAGGTTGAGGCTCCCTGAAGGGTAAGACGAGCCAGGACCCCTGGGGAGGGGAGGGGTCTGGGGGAGGGGAGAAGACTAGTTGAGGGGTCACTAAGGGGACAGGGCCAGGCGAGGCCCCTGAGTCGTGAGGTCAGCTGGAGGATCTAGGGGCCAGAGCCGCAGGCCCGAAACAGAGAGGACTTCGGGGGAAGGGACAGAACGGAGCCTCTGGGACCGTGGAGTCTTGAGATGGGGAATCCTGCTGTGGGAGGGGCACACACTTGCGAGGTCAAGCAAGTGCTTGACCATAGAAGTCCCTGCGACCTCCCCACTCCTGTTCCTAACGGTAAAGAGGAGCAGGACGGTTCCAGAGGCCCCTGGCTTGGGTCTGTTTGCTGTGCGTGTGACGTGACCCCCTAAGAACCAGGTGTGATAGGGGAGCAGCGTGCGTGCCGCCTCTCAGGGCCCTTGGCCCCTGTGCCCTGGGAGAGAGGGTCCGATATCTGTGTGTGCAAGTTGACATCTTTCCCTGTCTCTGAGCAGGCAGCTCAACATGGGGACGGGTTCCTTATTTTCAAAAGTCCACTGCCTATTCTTCGCATAGGAGAGTGCCTTCTTCATTCTCTCTCTCCTCTTTGTGACGGGGTTTCTGATTTCCATCCCTTCCAGAATCCCCCCCCCCCCCCCCCCCGCCAGCGCGGAGAAAGCCAGACATTGGAATGCCAGGGTGTTTTTTTTTGTTGTTTTTTTTTTTTAATAACCACAGCTGAGTTGCTATTAAATTTAAAGTGGATTAATCAGCTGACTCCAGGATGCATTTTCGGGATCGCGGGGCAGTGCGAAGACGACTCTGCAGAGTCTGGCCTCAAAAGCCACCCCTTCGACCCTTTAGGAAGGAAGCTTGTCATGTACGTTCATTCCTTTGCCTTCCTCATCCGGGTCCCTGTTAACCAGGCATTCAGGGAGCACCTGGTAGGCCCTCGGTCCTGGCTCAGCGTTGTGCCACGATGGGCAGGGCTTGGCAATGAGGAAGCACACAGGTTGGATTCCAGGCACTGCCACTTCCTCGCACTGTGACCCACGGGCAAGTTACTTAACCTCTCTGAGCCGCCTGCGTGTGCTGGGACTACAGGATACCCAGCTCCCAGGAAAATCTTGAGAGTGAAACAAGGTGTTGTCTGTAAGGCCCTGATGCGTGCTCAGGAAGTGGCACCTAGTCCCCTGCCTTCTAGTAGCTTCTTTGCTGTAGCAGCTCCGATGACTTCCCTCGTCTTGTTCCCGGCCTGTGCCCCTTTGCCCAAGCCTCTAAGTTCTAGCCTAGTTACGGTCAAATCTGAGGGTTGGAAGTTTCCTGAGAGAGCTCCAGGACCCCCCTTCATTCCCTGCCTGAGTCCCCCCACCAGGTCTCCCCCAGGTTGGGGGTCAGCCTCTTAAAAACCCTCAGAAATCGGGGGCTGGGATCACCCAGAGCCCTCTCGAGACTTGTCTTAGTACCCACCTTGTCTAGTCCAGTCAGCCCCCGGCCCCTGCCCGTACTTGAGGTGCACCTGGTCCAACTTCAGGGGAGTTGGATGTGTAATACGCCTCCCAGATTCCAGAGACTTTATAGGGAGGAAGAGGAAAATAAGTATTCGTTAATTTGTTCATACTGATTTCATGTTGAAATTTGTGTTTTTGATGGGTTACATCGAGTATGTTAAAGTTAATTTCGCCCGATATATTTTTTTTAACGTGGCCAGAAAAATTTTAATTGCACCACGTAAAAAAAAGAAAAAAATCGCCCACACAACTTTTATTCCGTTTCTTTCGGACAGCACTGGGCTAGTCCTTTTGTGCATTGAGCTCACGGTTGCCCACCTGTTCCCGGGAGCTCCCTCTGACTCCAGGGTTTGGGTCGAAGTCAAGGCATTAGTGAAAACAGCTTACGGTCAAAATTCCTTGGGAAATTCCTCAAATCATCCAATAAAGTGCAGTGTACGCGGCTGGGTGTCGATTTGTTTTTCGTTTTGTTTTCTTTTAAAGATTTATTTATTAGAGCGTAAGGGGTGGGGAGAGGGAGGGCGAGAGCCCCACGTAGACGCCACACTGAGCGTGGAGCCCACGCGGGGCTCAGTCTCAGGACCCGAGATCACGACCTGAGCGGAAGTCAAGAATCAGACACTTAGCCAACCGGGTCACCCAGATGCCCCGGGTTGGATATTTAATGGCCAGCTCCGGGAATGTTTGTGCACATAAGTGCTCAGTGTTTAGAGTAATGTCCTAAGAGCGTGCTGGCTGCGCAGCGTGCCCCGGAAACGTCTGTGCTGTTTGCTTTCCGCCTGCCTTCATTTCCCCTCGAGTGCCCGCGCGTCATTCGTGTACATTAAAGGCAGGCATCCTGCAACTTCTGTTTTCTGCCTGGTGGTTCTTGTTCTTGGCCCTGACGCTGCTCAGAACAGGTTTGCCCCTCTGTCCCAGCCTGAGCCTTCACTCGCCCGATCCACGGCTCGCCCCCCCTCCCCCTGCTGCCCGGCCCCCTTCCTGCCTCTCCTTCTAACACGGTCTGGAGTCCTTGTGTCAGGAATTGGTGGGGGGCGCTTCTGGGTCTGAGACTAGCAGCCCTGAGCCAGAGCCGGTCCTGAGGGCGGGCGTGGTGTGTGATCCATGCCCCTGTCCTCAGCGACACACCTGGAGCCCGGTGCGCAGCAGCCTCACCCTGAGCCTGGCCGGGCCCGGTTGTCTTTCCGTAGCCTGCACATTCTTCACCAGCCCTTGCCCTTGGGGTCTTTGCAGGGCAAACTTGGTGGACCTCCAGAAGAAGCTAGCGGAGCTAGAACTCGACGAGCAGCAGAAGAAGCGACTGGAAGCCTTCCTCACCCAGAAGGCCAAGGTCGGGGAGCTCAAGGACGATGACTTCGAACGGATCTCGGAGCTGGGAGCTGGGAACGGCGGGGTGGTCACCAAGGTCCAGCACAGACCTTCCGGCCTCATCATGGCGAGAAAGGTGAGGGCAGGCGCTCCATCCCTGTGCCCTGCAGTGGTGCATGGTGGAAACACAAGGGAACAAGAGGCAGGTGTGAAAGGTGCAGGCCTCTGCTTTCTGATTGGCCTCTGGGCTTGGCGCCCTCGACCCTCCCCCGGTCCTCAGGGACAGCCAGCCTCTGCTGAGGACACGGCGGTGCCCGACTACCTCGAGCAGCTCTTCCCTCTCGTCCCTGACTTCCGCCTTAGAGGACTTAAACTCCGGTTCTCAGAAACGTCCGGACTGTTCC
>JAQQSY010003334.1:0-13041 GCA_028646535.1 Procyon lotor
GCCATCTTGCCCTCCTCCTCCAGATTTGGTTCTTGATAAGAACTCTCTTCTCAGCTGTATCCTCACATGGTGGAAAGAGAGAAAACTCTGGCCTCTTCTCTTCTTATAAGGAGACTAATCTTATCATGAGGACCCCATCCTAATGCCTCATCTAAACCTAGTTACCTTCCAAAGGCCCCACCTCCAAATACCCATCACTTTGGGGTTCAGGGCTACAACATAGGAATTGGGATGGGGGACACATTTGGTCTAAAACAGAGGTTCCCCAGTTATTCTTATATTGGGTGTCTTTATCTGTCTTCCGTTTATGTTACTTTAATTTCATCATTATTATCTGTGAAGCCTTTTCTGCTGTTTCCCCTTACATTGAGTTTGAAGTTGCATTGAGTTTTGAGTTGGGTTATAGTGAGTTTTATGAAGAAATTGTATTTGTTCTTTGCTGCTTCTAGTTTACCCATTCTTTAATGTTACCACTTAGAAAATTAGTTTGTTTCTTTAGGATTGAAATTTCCCTTTTAATCTTATTATGTTTTCATCATCTCACCTTTGAGATTTTGTTTCACTCAATTATATTCTGATTATATTCTAAAGCTTTTATACTTGAGGAAAATTTTCTTCTGTTTCTTGGTTGTATTTTGTCTAGGCGGGGTTCTACATATATTGTTTGCATTGTCTTCCTTTATTTGTTAATTTTGGGGGAGAGGCTGTCATATGTTTGCATAGTTGCCATTTCTGCTTGATTTCTTGATGTTTGTGTTTGGGTAGCTGTCTCAGATTTGTATTCTGTATTCTCTATTTTCTAAGTACCCTGAAAATATGATGGTAGGGGAGTAGTGTAGGTGTGGGACTGGAATAGAACTAAATTAAGAATGTGTACTGTCTTTTTTTAGCTTACATGAGCTCTCTCAATTCTAATGTTCTGTTAAATATCCTCTATCAGGATTTACTCCACATGGTTGGAGGTATTGTCCCTTTTCCAGATGACTGTTCTTGAATTTCAGGTGTCCTCTCAATTTGATGTTTAGTACTCAGAGCCTTCACTTCCACTAAAAACTGCCCACTTCACTTTCTGTTTCATTATTCTTCGAAGCCATTTCCATTTTATGACTTCTAGAGGAGTTAGGAATCTCACTACACAGATGGTTCCTGACTTACATTGTTTTGACTTAACAATTTCAACTTTATGATGGTGTGAAAGTGACACATTTAGTAGAAACTATATTTTGAATCTTGAATTTTGATCTTTTCCCAGGCTAACGATATGTGTTAAGATCGTCTCACATGATGCTGGGCCATAGCTCCCAGTCAGCCACATGATCATGAGAATAAACAACTGATACACGTAACAACCATTCTGCACCCATAACCATTCTGTTTTTCACTTTCAGTACAGTATTAAATTACATGAAATATTCAGCACAAATCAGGCTTTGTGTTAGATGATTTATCCCAACTGCATGCTAATATAAGTATTCCGAGCATATTTTAGGTAGGCTAGGCTAAACTATGATGTTCCATTGTGTAGATATATTAAACACATTTGACTTATGATATTTTCAACTTATGATGGGTTTATCAGGATGTTACCCCATCATAAGTCAAGGAAGATCTGTAGTGCATGTAGTCCCATTTAAAATTTTGTTTCTTCCTTGGTGATAAGTACTTTTTAAAGTTTATGAAGTCGGGTTGGCTATAAACCTTTGTTGCCTGGCTACTGAATTTTTTCTTTGCTGTTGTTTTTAGTATTTTTTTATTTTAGTATTTTATTGTTCCTTTAGATATTAGAGAATGAAAAAGAATAAAAAGAAAAAATAGATATTAGAGAATAGATTCTGCAAGGCAGTTTTATTCTATTTTCTTCAGAAGTTTTCCCATACACTGTGTTTCAAGTTGATTTGAGTTTGGAGTTGAGTTGTACTCAATTTTGTGAAGACTCAAGCTTTCAATTGTCTTGAGCTTTTAATTGTAACTGAATTGAATTGCAGAACTTTCTACCCCTTCCATAATGTTAGTGTCCAGATTCTTTTGAATCAGACCTTCCCAGTGGCTTTTTAAAAACCTTAATTAAAAATGTTTACATTCTTTTTTTTTGTCTTTTTTTTATTAAAGATTTATTTATTTGATAGACAGAAAAATCACAAGTAGGCAGAGAGGCAGGCAGAGAGAGAGAGGGAAGCAGGCTCCCTGCTGAGCAGAGAGCCCGATGTGGGGCTCGATCCCAGGACCCTGAGATCATGACCCGAGCCGAAGGCAGTTTAACCCACTGAGCCACCCAGGGCCCCCTAAAAATATTTACATTCTTAAAACATTTTTGAGTAAGTAACATAGTCACATGATTTGGAATTTGAATTTAAGAGGAACCAAAAAGTAGAGTGAAGACTTGTACTCTTGTCCCCCATCCTCTCAGTATCTCTCCCTCAAAGCATCTGTCACCTTTGCTTGTATCCTTCTAGTGGTAATTTATGCCAGTATAAGCAAATAAATAAAATATTTTCCTCCTCTTTTAACAAATGCTGGTGTACTATGCATGCTGTTATGCTCTTTGCTCTTTCACTTATTTGTTAATGACTTTTAAAATATGAAGTAGATTTTTAGAGGGAATTTTAAAAGGGCAAGTAAAGGACTTAAAAGTTATTTACAGAATAAAATGGAATATAATTTACAAAATGGAATATATAAAACAGTTAAGGTGAATTAACCTGATCCATATAGATATTGCGCATAAACATAGTGGATATTGAGAGAAGCAAGGTGCGGAGCTTTACATAGTGTAAAACACTATGTGAATTTCAAAAGCATAACAAATAATACGTATTAATCATAGGTACATGCATATGTAGTAAACATATAGAATTTGCTTGGGAATGCTATAAGATACATTTAATTTGGAGCTATTTCTGGAGAAGGTGGTAGAGGAAATGAGGCAGGGGCTTTAGCTATATATGTCACATTTTATGTCTTAACAAAAGAGAGATCTGAAGCAACAAGGACTAAATACTAGTGTCACATCTGTGTGGTACATACATGAGTATTATATTTCTTTGCTTTTCTGTATATTTGAACTAGTTCAGAATTAATTAAAAGAAATAAAAACAATATCTACTAATCATGATAGAAAGTGTGGAAATTACAGAAAACTAAAAGGTAAAAAAAATCCATAATAATCTCACTGCCCTCAAGAGAAAATCCTTTGCAATATTTTAGTATTGTTCCTTCCAGTCTTTAGCTTTGGAGTATATGCTTATATCAAATATATGTATATACATAAAATATAAAAATATGTATATTTGATATGTGCACACACACGTGCACTCACACACACATTGGAATATCATGCAGCCATAAAAGGAAGGAAATCATGCCATTTGCAACAACATGGATGTACCTTGAGAACATTATGCTAAGTGAAATAAATCCGAGAGAGACCAGTAGTATATATCACTATATATCACTTATATGTAGAATCTAAAAAAGCTGACCTTGTACAAACAGAGTAGAATGATGGTTACAAGGAACTGGAAGGAAAAGGGAGATGTTGGTCAGAGGGTACAAATTTCTAGTTATAGGATGAATAAGTTCTAGGGATCTAATTAACAGCATGGTAATTATAGTTAATAATACTATATTACATACTTGAAAATTGCCAAGAGAGTATATGTTGAATATTCTCACTATAAAAAAAGAAATGGTAATTATGTGATATGATAGAGCTGTCAGCTAAGGCTGTGGTGGTAATCAGTTTGTAATAGAAGTGTATCAAGTCAACTCCTGGCACACCTTCAACTTACACAATGTTGTGTGTCAAATATATCATAATAAAGCTGGAAAAAATATTATTTTACATAATTGAGACCATACTATATAGTTTCTATCCTGACCTTTTTAAACTTTGCATTATAATAAATCATTTCCCTGTGTTACTAACTAGCTTTGTAACCATCACTGTTGTCATGTTTAATCATCAAATAGGTAATGTAGATAAACCATAATTTAAAGTAGGCTCCATGACCAACCTCAGGCTTAAAATCACAACCCTGAGATTAAGAGTAGCATGCTCCACCCACTGAGCCAGCCTGGTGCCACAGACCCTTTGAGCATTTTTATACTTTGAGCATATTGTGTATTTTTGTCAGGCATTTCACATGCCCACTGATTCAGACTCATCCACAAACTTATGCCCTAAATAGTAAAAAGGAGTGGGTTTTTACTTACTGTTTTTCCTCCCATAAAACATACCTTGTGGGGGTACCTTGGTGGCTCAGTCAGTTAAGGATATGCCTTCAGCTCAGGGTCATGATCCCAGTGTCCTGGGATCGAGTCCCGAATCAGGCTCCTGAGCCTGCTTCTCCTTCTGCCTCTGTCTCCCTCTCTTCCTCTCTTTCTCTGTCTCTCATGAATAGATAAATAAAATCTTAAAAAAAAAATACCTGGTCTATGTGATCATCAATCCTGCCTTTTACTATGTGTTTTTATTACTACAGTACCTTGTAGTTATTTAAGATGTTCAAACAGTGCTACAGAACATTTTGCAAAGAAAGAATATGCTCCAGAAGACTCTTAAAGTAGATGGAATGTGGATTTTATGATGCACCAACAAAATTAGAAACTTATTTGAAAATTCAAAATGAAAGATGGCTTGTATCCAAGGAGGAAAATTCATAAATGAGTTATCAACAACACTTTCTATTTTTTTTTGAAGATTCTCTTTCAATTTAGTGTCAGGCCTACTCTGCATAGATTACAAAACCATAACATTAGGTGCCAAACTTAACTAGATAATAATTTGAAGATTTGACATGATTTATATTTTATAATTTTGTGGTATAGTAATAGTTTACCATGAAAATACCTAGTAATTTAAAAAATTGATTTATAAAAAGAATTTCTAGTCTATTTCATCATGGTTGTAATTCATTTG
This sequence comes from Procyon lotor, assembly GCA_028646535.1. Classification (NCBI taxonomy): domain Eukaryota; kingdom Metazoa; phylum Chordata; class Mammalia; order Carnivora; family Procyonidae; genus Procyon; species Procyon lotor. Next base: position 4,919 of record JAQQSY010003334.1, read on the forward strand.
CTAAGAGCACAATATGGTGATACTTTTAAATTTTAAAATACTTTTTCCTTAAGGAAAAAAATGCTTCCATTTTTAATTTTTCTGCATTTAAATTTCTTAGGGGCATAAGCCAGTTCTATTGAGAACCCAATACCGTTGTCATCCTGCAATCAGTGCTATCTCTAATGATCTGTTTTATGAAGGAAACCTGATGAATGGCATTTCAGAAACAGAGAGGAGCCCTTTATTGGAATGGCTCCCAACCCTGTGTTTCTATAATGTTAAAGGACTGGAACAGGTAAATGACATTAATGTTAATGAGAGTCAACATGGTTTAGTTTCCTGGTTTAATTTTATTGTTGTTGTTTATATGGTTTTCTTGGTCCTTCCATAGCCTTTCTGGGAAATATAATTTAGGATCTGTTTCTTATTCCAGATTGAAAGAGATAACAGCTTTCATAATGTGGCAGAAGCTGCTTTTACACTCAAGCTGATTCAATCACTGATTGCAAGTGGAATAGCGGGCTCTATGATTGGGGTGATAACATTATACAAATCCCAGATGTACAAGGTTTGTATTACATTTTATGATTCTTAGATATTATAATTTTATGTTATAATATTTGATATTACATTTGTAGTGGTTTGTTTTGGTGCTTAAAAAACTTTTGGGAGTGTAGTTAACATATTAAAGAAATTCTGATTTTTATCTGGTCTGGCTTTTTTTCTGTATAATTAAATGTAAACCTAACAAGGCTTAATTAAATTCAGTTTACAGCTGTTGGGGCAAAAATGCAAATAAACAAATTAGAGGGAAGAAAATACAGTGTATGCTTTGTGTTTTGGGACAGATGGGATTCAATCTTTGTTTTCCAAAATGTTCTTTCATTATCATTTCATTTTATTAATCATAGATAGATACCAGATATTAATGTACGCATAAGCCAATTACTTCTAACTAGGTTTTGCTTTTTTTAAAAAGTATTTTTCATCTGTTTCATTATTTATAAAATCTGCGTTGGCATATCCAGATGAATTCCGCAGCAACAGATAAATCATCACTTTTGATTTTGTTTCCTGATTTATATTGTCTTCTGGTTATTTATGTATCATTTTAGAAGCTACTAAATCTTTGTGAGTCATAAAAAGCAAAATGAAAATTATCCACTACCAGTTAAATAAAAATGGCTGCTGTAAATAAGTTCAGGTCTTAAGTTCTTCACAGTCCCTGCCCTGAATGATCTCTTTCTTCTTTCCTTCATAGCTTTGTCATTTACTCAGTGCTGTGGACTTTGACCATCCTGATATTAAAGCTGTGCAGGTATCCACAGTAGATGCTTTTCAGGGAGCTGAAAAGGAGATCATTATTCTGTCCTGTGTAAGGACAAGACAAGTAGGATTTATTGATTCAGAAAAAAGAATGAATGTTGCATTGACCAGAGGAAGGAGACATTTATTGATCGTGGGAAATTTAGCCTGTTTACGGAAAAATCGACTCTGGGGACGTGTGATCCAACACTGTGAAGGTAAAATAAAAATATGTTTAATTTCAAGCATTTTGAAACTGTCTTTTGAGTTAGCGCTTGGAGTGGTTTGGGTAGGAACAGCTCTGGATTTGCCACTGTGGGAGATGATTAAAAGAATAGGGGACCACTATGAAATACTCTTGTCTCATGTTTTGCATCTTTTTAAGGAAGGGAAGATGGATTACAACATGCAAGCCAGTATGAACCACAACTGAACCATCTTCTTAAAGATTATTTTGAAAAACAAGCAGAAGAAAAACAGAAGAAAAAGAATGAAAAAAATAAATCTAAAGATAAATCTCATTCACAAAAAGACATGGTGTAGATAATTTGTATTTATATAAATTCTGGATTAATTTACTCTATACATTTTTTTATATTTTTTAATTATCCCAAAATCTTGTTATCAAAAAAACCTTTAAAGTATTTAAATAACACTAAATAACCACATATAAAAAATTTGCTCTTCAAAAAAATACATTTAGATAGGCAGATGTTGAAGGTAATATAAAATCTTACTAATAAAAATATATTTTTTTCTAAAAATTATGGCTTCTGTTTGCTAAAGGAATAAATTTTACAGAGGGCATGGAAAAGGCTTCCTGGGGAATACCAGTATTACTTCAAAAATAAGTAAATATCTCCACACTTGATCTTAGCCAAAAGGCCGAGAAGCGATAAAAAAATAAATATCTCAAAAACATATCTATTAGAACATGGCTACACAGTTATATCAATATACTCCTTTCTGAACCATAGCTCTATCAGAATCTTTTTTTAAATTTATTTTTCTTAATTTTTTTTTACTATTTTTAAAAACATATAATGTATTATTTGTTTCAGGCGTACAGGTCTGTGATTCATCAGTCTTACATAATATTCACTCCCCACCAGCAACCCAGTTTGTTTCCTGTGATTAAGAGTCTCTTAAGGTTTGTCTCCCTCTCTGGTTTCATCTTGCTTGATTTTTTTCTTATTTTCCCCATGATCCTCTGTGCCTTGTCTCTTAAATTCTCCATATCAGTGAGATCATATGATAATTGTCTTTATCTGATCGACTTATTTTACTTAGTATAATACCCTCTAGTTCCATCCACGGCATTGCAAATGGCAAGATTTTTTTGATGGCTGCATAATATTCCGTGTGTGTGTGTGTCTGTGTGTGTGTGTGTGTGTGTGTGTGTGTGTGTGTGTGAGATAAAGAAGCATATGTTCTTTATCCATTCATCTGTTGATGGACATCTGGGCTTTTTCCATAGTTTGGCTGCTGTGGACATTGCTGCTATAAACATTGGGGAGCAGGTACCATTTTGGGTCACTACATTTGTATCTTTGGGATAAATACCAGTACTGCAATTGCTGGGTCATAGGATAGCTCTATTTTCAACTTTTTGAGGAACCTCCATATTGTTTTCCAGAGTGGCTGCACCAGCTTGCATTCCCATCAACAGTGTAGGGAGGGTTCCTCTTTCTTTACATCCTCACCATCTGTTGTTTCCTGACTTGTTAATTTTAGCCACTCTGACTGGTGTAAGTTGGTATCTCTTTGTGGTTTTGATTGGTTTTGATTTGTATTTCCCTGATACTGAGTGATGTTGAGCACTTTTTCATGTGTCTATTAGCTGTTTGGATGTCTTCTTTGGAGAAATGTCTATTCATGTCTTCTGCCCATTTCTTGACTGGATTATTTGTTCTTTGGGTGTTGAGTTTGATAAGTTCTTTATAGATTTTGGATACTAGCCTTTTATCTGATATGTTATTTGCAAGTATCTGCTCCCATTCTCTTGGCTGTCTTTTGGTTTTGTTGACTGTTTCCTTTGCTGTGCAAAAGCTGCTGCCTGTGTTCTCTAAGATTTTAATAGATTCCTATCTCACAGTTAGGTCTTTCATCCATTTTAAGTCTGTTTTTGTATATGATATAAGGAAATGGTCTAGTTTCATTCTTCTGCATGTGGCTGTCCAATTTTCCCAATATCATTTTTTGAAGAGACTGTCTTTTTTCCATTAAATATTCTTTCCTGCTTTGTCAAAGATTAATTGATCATAGAGTTGAGGTTCTACTTCTGGGTTCTCTATTCTGTTCCTTCAGTCTATGTGTCTGTTTTTGTGCCAGTACCATACTGTCTTGATGATTACAACTTCGTAATGGAGCTTGAAGTCTGGAATTGTGATGCCACCAGTTTTGGTTTTCTTTTTCAATATTCCTTTGGCTATTTGGGGTCTTTCCTGGTTCCTTACAAATTTTAGGATTATTTGTTGCAGTTCTGTAGAAAAAAGATGATATTTTGATAGGGATTGCATTGGATGTATAGATTGCTCTAGGTAGCAAAAACATTTTAACAATATTTGTTCTTCCAATCCATGAGCGTGGAACATTTTTCCATTTCTTTGTGTCTTCATCAATTTCTTTCATGAGTATTCTATAGTTTTCGGAGTACAGATTCTTTGCCTCTTTGGTTAGATTTATTCTTAGGTATCTTGTGATTTTGGGTGCAATTGTAAATGAGATCTACACCTTAATTTCTCTTTCTTCTTGTCTGGTTGTTGGTGTATAGAAATGCAACTGATTTCTGTTCATTGATTTTATATCCTGCTACTTTACTGAATTTCTGTATGAGTTCTAGCAGTTTTGGGGTGGAGTCTTTTGAGTTTTCCACATAGAGTATCATGTCATCTGCAAAGAGTGAGAGTTTGACTTCTTTGCAGATTTGGATGCCTTTTATTTATTTGTTTGTTTTCTGATCGCTGAGGCTAGGACTTCTATTAGTATGTTGAACAACAGTGGTGAGAGTGGACATCCCTGCCCTGTTCCTGACCTTAGGGGAAAAGCTCTCAGTTGTTCCCCAGTGAGAGTGATATTCGCTGTGGGTTTTTCATAGATGGTTTTTATGATATTGAGGTATGTACCCTCTATCCCTACAGTGTGAAGAGCTTTAATCAAGAAAGGATGCTATACTTTGTCAAATGCTTTTTCTGCATCTATTGAGAGGATCATGTTCTTGTCTTTCTATCAGAATCTTAAAGATAAATATATCTAATGCCCTGTTATTGTATAAGTAAATACATATTCACAATAAAACTTTTTAGAAATACAAAAAGAAGAAGAAAAAGACTAGACATTTACTCCTGGAGATAGCAGTGCCCAGTACCTGGCCATGGCCAATACCTAGCGCCATACCTGGTATAACAGGTGCTCAATAAGTATCTATTAGAGGAATGAACAAATGAAAGAGTGAGAGACTACTTTTGGCTCATGTCCTTCTCTTCTTTTTCCTTTGCATTTATTCATGTGGTAGCTATTGGCATATAGACTATATAATGGATTTTAATTTTTTAATTTTGAAGTTGTTTTTTTTTTTTAAGATTTTTTATTTATTTGACAGAGAGAAACACAGTGAGAGAGGGAACACAAGCAGAGGGAATGGTAGCGGGAGAAGCAGGCTTCCTGCAGAGCAGAGAGCCCGATGCGGGGCTCGATCCCAGGCCCCTGGGATCATGACCTGAGCTGAAGGCAGACGCTTAACGACTGAGCCACCCAGGCGCCCCGAAGTATTTTTATTTTTATTTATTTTTATTTTTAAAAGATTTTATTTATTTATTTGACAGAGAGAAAGAGATCACAAGTAGACAAGGCAGGCAGAAGGGGAGGGGGAAGCAGGTTCCCTGCTGAGCAGAGAGCCTGACATGGGGCTCGATCCCAGAACCCTGAGATCATGACCCAAGCTGAAGGCAGAGGCTTTAACCTGCTGAGCCACCCAGGTGCCCCTTGAGGTATTTTTTTTTTTTTTTAAAGATTTTATTTATTTATTTGACAGAGAGAGAGAGATCACAAGTAAGCAGAGAGGCAGGCAGAGAGGGCGGGGGAAGCAGGCTCCCTGCTGAACAGAGAGCCCGATGCAGGGCTCGATCCCAGGACCCTGAGATCATGACCTGAGCCAAAGGCAGAGGCTTTAATCCACTGAGCCACCCAGGCGCCCCTGAGGTATTTTTTAATACACACATATAGAAAAGTACAGAAATTACAAATACACAGTTAAGTGAATTTTCACAAAGTGAATACATTCACTGAGTGAATACTCAGATCATAGAACATAATCAGCATCAAGGAAGCCCTTTTTTTGTCCCCTCACTGCTACTACACTGTCATCCTCAGGATATCTTAACTTCTGAAAACAGAAAATTGTGGGGTGCCTGGGTGGCTCAGTGGGTTGAGCCTCTGCCTTCGGCTCAGGTCATGATCTCAGGGTCCTGGGATCGAGCCCCACATCGGGCTCTCTGCTCAGCGGGGAGCCTGCTTCCCCCTCTCTCTCTGCCTGCCTCTCTGCCTACTTGTGATCTCTCTCCTCTCTGTCAAATAAATAAATAAAATCCTAAAAAAAAAAAAAAACTGAAAACAGAAAATTATAATATGTGCATGTGCAGACTTTTCAACTTTATATAAATTGAATCACATTATGCTTTTACAGCTTATTAAATATTCTCATGTACATGTTTTGAATATTGGTAGTTTTTAATATTCTCATTCCTCTTGATATTTGACTCTAAAAATAACTACAGTTCACTTATCTTTTTTTTTTTTTTTTTTTACAAGAGAATGGGAGAGAGGGAAGTGCACCAGCCAGGGAAGGGGCAGAGAGAATAGCAGACTCCCCACTGAGGAGGGAGCCAGATGCGGGACTTGATCCAGGACCCCAGGATCATGACCTGAGCTGAAGGCAGATGCTTAACTGCCTGAGCCACACAGGTACCCTACAGGTCACTTATCTATTTTACTCTTCCCCCCTCTAGTTTTCTTGAGAAATAATTGACATACATCACTACATAAATTTAAGGCACATAGCATGTTGCTTTGATTTACATATATTGTGAAATGAATTACCACAGTAGGTTCATCTTCTGTCCATCTTCTCATATAGATACAATAAAAAGAATAGGAAAAAAAGGAAAACATTTTCCTTGTGATGAGAACTCTTAAGATTTATTATCTTAGTAACGTCCCTGTATATCCTACAGCAGTGTTAGCTATAGTCATTGTGTTGTACATTACATCCCTAGTGCTTATTTATGATATCACTGGAACTCTGTACCTTTTGATCACCTTCCTTTAATTCCTCCTCACTCTACCTTCCACTTCTAGTAATCACAAGTCCAATCTATTTTTCTAGGAGATTGGTTTTTTGGTTTTTAATATGCTACGAATAGGAGTGCCTGGGTGGCTCAGCTGGTTAAGTGTCTGTCTTCAGCTCAGGTCATGATCCCAGGGTCCTATGACTGAGCCCTTTGATGGGCTCCCTGCTCAGCAAAGAGTCTGCTTCTTCTTCTCCATATCTCTCTAGCCCTTCCCCTGCTAGTGCTCTCACTCTCTCTCAGATAAATTAAAAAAAAAAAAATCTTTAAAAAAAATATGCAACATTTAAGTGAACTCATATAGTATTTATCTTTCTTTGACTTATTTTACTTAGCATTATGCCTTCAAGGTCCATCCATGTTGTACAAATGATAGGATTTTCTCATCTTTTATGGCTGAATAATATAGATTAATCTATAGATAGATAGATCACAACTTCTTTTTTTTTTAAATAAACTCCACATCCAATGTGGGGCGTGAACTTATGACCCCAAGGTCAAGAGTTACACGCTCCACCAACTGAGCCAGCTAGATGTCCCTATATCATAACTTCCTTAACCATTCATCCATCACTGGACACTTAGGTTGTTTCCATGTCTAAGTTATTGTAAATAACACTGCTATGAACATGGGGGTACAGATACATTTTTGAGTTAGAGTTTTCATTTCCTTTGGATGTATTTCCAGGAGTATAATTGCTGGATCATGTGGTAGTTCTATTTTTTTAAGTTTTTGAGGAAACTTCATAGTGTTTCCTATAGTGGCTGTACCGATTTACAATCCTACCAACGATGGTGCACAAGGGTCTTCTTTTCTCCGCATTTGCACTGGCATTTGTTATCTTCCTAATGATGGCCATTCTAACAGGCATAAGGTGACCTCTCATTGTGGTTTTAATTTGCATTTCCCTAATGACTACTGATGTTGAACATCTTTTCATGTACCTCTTGGCTTTTCATGTCTTTGAAGAAATGTCTATTTGGTTCTTCCCATTTTTTTTTTTTTTAAAGATTTTATTTATTTGACAGAGAGAAACACAGTGAGAGAGGGAACACAAGCAGAGGGAATGGTAGCAGGAGAGGCAGGCTTCCTGCCAAGGAGGGAGCCTAATGCGGGGCTCGATCCCAGGACTGTGGGATCATGACCTGGGCCGAAGGCAGACGCTTAACGACTGAGCCACCCAGGTGCCCCAGTTCTTCCCATTTTTTTAACTGGATTGTTTGGTGGCTATGGAGTTGTGTGAGTTCCTTATACATTTTGGATGTTACCTCTTTATCAGATAATTGATGTGCAAATATTTTTTTCCATTCTGTAAGTATTCTTTTCACGTTGTTGATGGTTCCTTTTGCTGTGCAGAAGCTTTTTAGTTCAGTGTAGTCCCACTCATTTTTTTATTTTGTTGCTATCATATCCAAAAAATCATTACCAAAGCCCATGTCAAGTAACTTTATTCCCATGTTTTCTTCTAGGATTTTATGATTTCAGATCTT
>JAQQSY010003335.1:0-13040 GCA_028646535.1 Procyon lotor
TAAAATAGTTCTGATTGTCACAAACTACTTATAACCTTTTAAATATCCTGTCCACTTACCGTTCCATGATTAATATTGATTTAATAATTACAATCTATTATTTTTATGGGGTAAAAATACATCTATACCAAATCATGAAGGAGATGTTAAAAGAATCTACCCTGTTATTTCTCAACACCCCTTCCCCCAAATTCTTTTAAACTTTATTTGAAGTTTCCAGTTTATTCCAATATTCTTAAGTTGTTCCAGTTTTATTTTTTCATTTAACTTTAGGAAAAATGAAGGAAGGCATATACATCAATAAGTTAAGTAGTATTTTCAGCAGTGTGCCACCACACATGCCTTGGTCTACAAAGTATATGGTTAGTATCATCAGGGAAGGAATTCAAAATCTGGCCTCACATTCCAAGAAGGCTGTAAACTAGATCACTTTGATCTTCTTCATTTTCTTCACTTTGATTCTCACAGAGTATTTACATCCTCTTATGTTTATATGACCTCATGAACTCATGAGAGTTTCAATAGACAGCCAGTTAAAACACACAGTATGTTTTAAAAAACCAAACATACTTTAATAAGTCTGCTAAAAGCTGATAGCATTTCCCAGACTATACCGAGCATTAATTATCCTTCTTCTTTTTTGAGTCAAAGATTATAAGAAAAGGAAAGGGCATAACCTTAGTCCATCTCTACAGCAAAGATTGCAACAACAATAAAAAATTTCAAAATGTGTTTTGTGAAAATGTTAAGGTTAATATTTGAAGACTTCCCCAGATGCCTCACTTGGCTATACATCTGTTTATACCGCTCATAAACAAATGCAATTTAGATACTGATATTTGACAGGCTTGGTATATATTTAAAAGAATAAAGTTTGAGATAGAAGTAGGTACAAAGTAAACACAGGAAAGTTCTTTTATGTGAACTTTTAGTTGCAAATTCATCCATTCTTTTAATTTTGTGGTGTTTAAGGTGTTTCAGTTCATTGACATGCTATTGTCTTAACATCTACTGATCAAAACAAAGAAAAAATCTTAGGTATAATTTGAATGGATAAATTAGTTAAAATTTGGTACAAAGTCCACATTTTCTTGGGGACAAAAAAAGCCTTAAGCATAACCTAGGCATTAAGTAGCAATGTAGCAGCAGGATATATTGGTGGAATACAGAAACTAAAAAGACAGATCTTTCAGGGAAAATTAGGTAATGAAAATGCTACTAATTCTCTATGTATCTGTCTATCTACCTAGCTATATGTCTAACCAGCATTACTCCAAATAAGAAAAAAAGAAGAAGTAAAAAGGTTATAAATGTTTAGGAAGTACCTAAAGAGTTTCTTCAAAAACAGAGAAATAGAGAAGAGTGAACGCTCTCTCATGAAGCAGACCACTCGCAGAAAGGACCACATTGATCTTATAGCAAAAGCAAGATTATAATTTTGCTCTCAAGGTATGTGTGACACAAATGCAATAGATCACATTTTTTAAAAATGATAATATTCTTTATAATGAAGACTGCCAAATGAAGAAACAAAAAGTCAAGGCAATATCAGATTCATTTGAATTGAACCCTGCTATGCAGTACAAAGAGGATCCTGAATAATAATTTATCCTCAATTATTCCCGTGCCCGGTATCTATTGCTACAGAATAAATAATACCAAAATGTAGCGGTTCATGACTTCATTATCTTTTACTTGTCTTGCGATGATTGGGCTAAAGTTAAGCTGGTGATTTCTCTGTTTCATGTCATGTAGCACCAGGATGCAGTCAAATGGAGGCTCAATTAGTCTGGCATGTCAAGATGTTTCACTCACATGACTGGCAACTGATGCCAGCGGTTGGCCGAGAATTCAGCTGGACTTTGCCAAATGCCTACATGTGGCCTCACAGTGTGGCTTGGGCCTCTTAAACCATGACTGTTGGTTTCCAAGAAGTGTCCCGACAGTGAGTATTCCAGGATACTCAGAAGAGGAAGAGAGTGAAGAGGATTAGACTCCATCTCTTGGTGAGGGGACAAGATCTCATTGCAGAAGTGCACGTGGCACAGAAGTTAGCATTGAGAACATTTGTGGGCAATATAATCTGCCATAATTCTCAAGGAATGATTCAGAAAATTTAAGACATTTCATGTAACATTCTATACCAGGAAACAAAGCCCAATGATGGTACTGGGAGGGAAGCAGTATTGCACAGTGACCAACAAATCTTACTTGAGAGACATTGGCTTTTTATTCTGAGATTCAGTTTTTCTGATTTGGTGAGAAGTGTTAATATGTCCTTCTCTGTATAAAATATTGAAGATTTTAGGAGGTGTTTTAATTTTTTTTAATTGTATAATACAGGTACAGAAACATGGAGTAAGCAAATGAACAGCTTAGTGTCTTATTATAAGGGGAAACACATTGGAAGCACCTCCCAAAAAGTCTCTTCATGCACCCTACTCTATCATATTGACTCCCTCGAATTGACTGCTTCCCAATGTCTTTATGGTAATCATGCTATCATTTCTGTATGCTTTCATCTCCAGTATCCATTCTGAGACGCTATGGATTGATATCATCAGCTTCTCCAAACTTGATTAGTTAATTAAGTCTTTATAATCTGTAGGCTCTCCTTCCATTTTCTTGTTTAATTTGTTGAAGAAACTAGGTTCTTTCCTGATTACCTAAATCACTCTTTCTTAAAAAAATTAAGATATGTTAATATCTAATACTTATCCATTGATTTATATTAATATGGGTTGAAAAATGTTGATATTTTAATTTTATAACTTCATTTTCATTTATTAGCTGGAATGATTTTATAAGAAGATACTTTGTCTCATCTACTAGTTACTCAGTGATATGTTACATGTAAGAAAAGCCGGATTTTTTTTCCCCAGAGGTTTGATTTCTTTGCCCAGCTATAAAATAATGATTCTGTTCATGGAAGGCAACTTCTAAAATAGCCCCTAGGTGCACCTGGGTGGCTCAGTGGGTTAAAGCCTCTGCCTTCGGTTCAGGTCATGATCTCAGAGTCCTAGGATCGAGTCCCACATTGGGCTCTCTGCTCAGCAGGGAGCCTGCTTCCCCCTCCTCTCTCTGTTTGCTTTTCTGCCCACCTGTGATCTGTCTCCCTCTGTTAAATAAATAAATAAATAAAATCTTTAAAATAAAATAAAATAGCCCTGAATGATTCCTCCCTTATTTAATACTCTCATATTGAATGTGGGCTGGACATAGTGACTCACTGTTATTGAACAGAATATGGCCCAATATGGGTGACATACGTCAGATTAGGTTTCAAAAAGACTATGTCTTCTGTTTTTCTCACATTGTCTTGTTTTCTCCTTCAATATTTGTGACTACAGCCAGCTGCCATGTTGTGACATGGCGAGACATGGAGGACATGTTGTGACATAGAGAGACAATGTGGTGAAGATCTGACATCTCCAGCCAGCAGCCAATAAAGACCTAAGGTCTGTAAATAGCCATATTGAGTGAACTTGAGAGCTGTACCTGTTCCAACAGAGCCTTGAAACTGTGAGATAAAAAATGTTGTTGATTTAAGTTGTTAAATTTTAGGGTAATTTGTTACACAGTAATAAATAAAAAATGTAATAACCTAATAAGAACTCCTGGATTTAAACTGGTTAATGATTTCAGTCTATTAAAATGCTTTACTTTATTAAAGCTCTTTTTGCCATTTTGGGGAAAAAGTACTTGTGTGCATGACTTTATTAGTCTTTGATAGTCTTGCTAATCATAATGACAAGACTGGTTCCAGGCTTAGTTGGTATATTTCTTGTCTGAGTCCTGAAGTGAGTTAGTCTCTAAGATGTCCTGATTTCATTCTTTTAACAGAAACATGGCATTTTAAAACCACCAGAGTTCGAAGTATAGTCACTGTTACTAGATTGGTCATTGTTTCCCATCTTTTTCAGCAGAATAGTGTAGAGAAAATACTTCATAAGTTCCTATTGATATCCAATTATCTAGGCTACTTAGTTTTACTTAATACATTTTATATTACACATGTCTCTTTTCTTCTACATTGAGGATCTGAGTCTCAACAGAGAATGATATAACAGAGAATGATATAATATTTGGCTATCCCATAATTACTCAGTTGCTTTATCTCCATATACAGTAAGTATACAATGCATAAGTACAAATTTTAGAGTCTCTAAAGTCAAATGCTTGGGTGGGAAACTCTGAAAACAATGGTGTTGTCCTGTTTTCAAGTAATATACATATTCAAAACATTCTCAACCGAGAATAAGAAATTATTTTTAGAAGACATCCTAAGGTCTCAATTATAATGAGATTTAACAGTTTTGTTTTTCTAATCGGGTGAACTAAGGTGGTCTGGTTTAACCTCCTTGCCCAGGGATACCTGGGTGGCTCAGTCAGTTGGGTGGGTGACTTTGGCTCCAGTCATGATCCCATGACCATAGGATCAAGCCCTGTGTTGGCCTCCCTGCTCAGTGCGGAACCTGCTTCTCCCTCCCTCTCTCTCTCTTTCCCTCTCTCTGTCTTTTGCTCTTAATCACTCTTTCTCTCAAATAAATAAATAAGATCTTAAAGAAAATCTCTTTGCCTGTGTTATTTATAAACTCAGTGAAAACAGAGACTACTAGATTCCATGTAATAGCTAACTTCTATGTATTAGAAATTATTTTTAAAAGTAACCCACATCCTTTTCTATAGAGTGATTCTAAATTCCTTTTTATTATTATTCTTAAAGATAGCTTTTCAGTCTGGATCTCAGCTTTGTATTACAGAGCAAACTACATTAGCTATTTCCTGGCCAATCCATCTGTTGATCAAACAATATGCTCAATAAACCTTAGTAGTGATAATAATGACAATAATTGTAAGTACTATACACATCTACTGAGCACATTATGCCACTGTGCTGAGCATCATACATGACTTATCACATTTCATCCTTATAACAATGCAAAGAGATGGATTCTGTTATCCTCATTTAAAGTGCAAAGAAACATAGCTATAGGAAACAACCTCCTGGGAACATAGTCAAGTTTGTTTTTCCCCTTGTATTATTCCAAGTATTTTCTATAAATATTTAGTGAATAAGTGGAAGGAAGAAAGTTAGTAAAGAAAGGAGAATTAAATCCATTATATACAGGATAAACCGGATCAAGTTATAATTTGAAATAACCAGCTCTTGGTCTAGATTCTCTAGAAAACAGACCCTAAGACAAAGCCTACATACTATGATTTTATTTGGAAGGGCAATGCCAGCCACATACAAGAAAGAGGGGAAAAGGAAAAGAACTGAAAAGAAAAGAAAATGAATACAAAACAGCATTTACTGAGCTGGCTGCAACTTCACAAGAAAACATAACTGGTCCTCAGTCCTGGAGAAGATCTCTGAAAAAAAGCCTTGCACAAGGCTGATCCCATTCCTACATCAGGGATGGGTTCCTTTTAGAGTGTGTGTGTGTGTGGGGGGGGGTATTCTCTTTCCTCCCTGCCCCTAACTCTTCCAGGGCAGTTTGCTTTGACTCCCTGGACCTTGCATGGTGTGCCCTCCAGGTGGCAGCAGCTCGACCTTCTCCCACTGGCATGTTGCAAGTCAAAAGTCAGTGAGGTCAGTTCAGTGTAGGTGCAGAAGAGGCCAGTCCTTCCCTCATGGAAGACTGAGGTATCGGGTGGATTGACAACAGTATGGCCTGTGGCTCTTTCCTTAGCAAGAGGCTGGGTCAGTAAGCAGATACATTCTAGAGAGGTGCATAAATTGAGTAGGCGTATTACCCCAATAAAGGGTAGGATGTTTTCCTTACCACCTGCATTGGATAACCGATGAGCTGTTGGTGGGAGTGACTCATAAGAGTTGAATCAATGGATATACAGTGTGTGTGGAAACAGATACTTTCTCACCGAGCACAGAATCCTCAGTGCAGTTCCAGTACCTGGTAAATATTCAAGAAACATTCACTGAACAAATACAATTTACAATGATCTGTTTTAGTGCCTTTTTGACAAATTTGTGTCACTCATGAGTATATATGCAGTTGGTTTTTGTTATTCTCGGTATTGTTCTATACCGGAAACACTGAATTAGCAAATACTGAATCGTTGCTCCTAGGGGAAATGCAGGGTTAGGTTCCTGCCAGCCTCTGGTCACAGCATTTTTGTCAACCAATCAGTACATAAACTCATTTTATGTGTGTTCCTGTTTAAAGGCACTGTGAATGAACTGCTGATTCATTAATAGTGACCTCAGGAGCCAGAGCTCTATGACTCATGCCTGAAGGATGTTTAGGTAACACATGTATCTTCCTCTGTAAGGCACATCGCAGCCTTCTTTGGTGGGAAACGCTACACAACACATCAGTGCTATGCTTGAGGGTCATTTTAAACAGCGAAATCACCAACAAACAACACAAAATTGTGAAAAAACATGGCATTAAAGACTCTGCAAAAAAAAGAACACTTGGTTACAGTAAGAGAGCTGAAACAAGAAGGTGGAAGTTCGCCCTGCTTTGTCTAAGGTATGACTAGCTCCAAACCGGAAGTGTACATATCGGACAACTTAAATTTTTGTCCCTATTCTGCATGTCTGTAAATGATTGCAAAACCATCATGAGCAATGATTTTGTAATTACAAGTAAGTTTTAGCAGGTAGACAAGTTTGCAAATATAAAGCCCGTGAATAATAAGGATCAGTTGTGTATGTGTGTGTGTGTGCATATATTTTCCAATACAAATATTTTCAGGTAGAAATTTTATTTTTATGCACAACTTATATTTGGGGGATCATGAGAAACAGACTAATTGTTGTGTCAAGAGTTTTGCTTTTTCTTTTTAATTCTAAGCTCTATTACTCTTTACTTAACTTTATTGAATAACTCTATTTTTATTCATGACTGCTCCTTCAATTAAGAAAAATCAATGAGTTTTAACCTTACCTTTGTGAGGAACTGTGGTCTAGACTGCTGGTCAGTTAAATTACAAACTCTCAGCATGGGTCTAAGCACCAGTATTTTCAAAGAGTGATTAAGAAGTTCTCTAGATGATTCTAATGAGCGGCCAGGGTTGGGAACTTGGTTCAAATACCCGCACAGACACTATGTTACATAAGGCAAGATCCATAACATCTCTTGGAGTCAGTATTTTCATATATAACATAGACATTACATTCCCTGCCTCTTCAAATGTGAGGATTAAAGGAGTTAGCATGTGTTAAATTCTGGATCCAGAGTAAAGCATTCAATAAATAAATGTGCTTTCTTCCTTTTCATAAACAAAGCCTGACCTATCTGCTTTCTTCCTCTGAAGATACATTTAATTTCAATAACATTTTTAATGTGGAAAAAATACCAAGTGCATCCCCTCCATCTTTACAAAATACCATGCATTTTATCTTAGAGTGATACTTAAAATTCATAGATGACTTCTGTAATCCTTACCTCCCACTGTACTCTTTCATATACCCCACCCACAACTTCTACTGAACTTATATCTACTGTGGTTCTAAATAGATGGCCCACTTATTCCCATCTCTAAGTATTTGGTCATCATATTTCTGCTGCCTGCGATGATTATCATCTTCTGGCTACCACTAGAAAGTACCACCCATATCTTAAGAACAATTCAAAACTACCTCATCCCCAAACTTATTTGTCCATTTCCTTATCATTCGATAGCTCCCAAATAGTACCAAGTCTCTTCTGCAGTTCAGTGTGTTCTGTATATTGTCCTATGATGGCCTCCCATTTCCTTTATCAATCGCCCATGTGTGTATGTAATAACTTTAGAGCTAGAATATACACTCATTGACGGCAGGAACTTTTTTCACTTTCGCTTTCATCCCATGCCTTTGAGTGTATTGAAAAGGGGGGAATAAGAAGATTGATTGTTCCTTTTCTGTTCTTGGCTATATGTTCAGGGGAATATTTTGTCCTCTGCTACAATGGAAATCAGTATGAGAGAACATCATGCCAAGGGTTAAATTAACCTCCATCCCCTTCGAAGCTGGACATCGTCTTTCTGAAACAATTCTCCATTCTAATCTTGGAGGACTCTCTTTTTAATAAGGAAGGCTGCTCCCTTACTATTCAATAGTATTCAATAAATATTTGTAAAAGGAATCAACGTGTGAATTATGCCCCTTTAGGTTAACTGTAATATGTTAATAACTATAATGGACATGGAAAACCAATTAAAGTGATCACTCCTTAATATTTACATTATCAAAACCTGTATTTCTCTGTTTAGTGTTAAATTGAGTTATGCAAGACAAAAATCAAAGTCAAGATGGATTTTGTTCATTATTTCTCTTTAATTTACTCAATCTGATGATTCTTTTACTCTGTAGAAGATTAATTTAGTCAGAGCTTGATCTTTATGAAGTCAAGTAGTTTCTTCCAAGCAATTGTTATTTTTCAAGGTTATCATGTGTTTAAAATAACTTGCGTGTCATGCTATAATATCCGGAATACTGTGTGTATAAGATATAACTATTGAAGAGCATTATAATGCACACCTACGTTATGTTTTCCTAGAAATACTGACAAAGTTTTTAAAGATCTCTTCATTTAGCTCTGAATGCAGAGGATATATTATGTCAATGTGTGATAGCTTAGAAAAATCAATATAAGGAATATCTGGAAATACTAAGGATAAACACTTGTCTTAGTCTGTTTGGGCTGCTAGAGCAAAATGCCAGAGACTGGGTAGCTTATAAACAAGAGAAATTTTTGTCTCACAGTTCTGGAGGTTGGGAAGCCCAAGACCGTGGTACTAGCTGATACAGTGTCTAGGAGAGTCCATTTCCTAAACAGTTGCTTTTGCTATAATCTGACATGGTATGAAGGGATGAGGTATTTCTCTGGGGTCTCTTTATAAGGGCACAAATTCCAATCGTGAAAGCTCCACTCTTATGACCTAATCAGCTCCCAAAGCCCCAACATCCAAAATCATCCCCTTGGGGTTTAGGATTTCACATATGAGTTTTGGAGAGGACAGATACATTCAATCCATAGCAGACCCCCCCAAAAGTATTTTAGGCAATAAACATAAAAGATAATAAAACAGGAGAAAAATAGTTTCAGTAAAATATTTATAACATAACTATATACAATTACTTTACATGTTGAGTATATATACCCATTTTTTGTAAAATGCCTGTGCAGTTTTTTAACTCTTATAGAGTGTGTTGATATAATTAGTCTGTGAGTGATATTTGAAGTAAAAAATGATCTTCTTCCTATAGTGGACAAGGACATAGTTCTGTTTGCTATTTTACAGCTCTCTTTCCACAAAAAGTAAATATTTTCTAATGTGGTTTGATAAATTTTTTATAATTGCATAAATTTGATAGATTTGCTTCTACATGTAATTTACTGAATATTTCCCTCATATCTAAATTATTAAAGCCTAGAAGAGTATATAGGGTATATAATCTGTTTAATTTATTGCTCCTCCCTCCCTTGGTTATTGGACCTATTCCCTTCAATTTGTCAATTCCTACTCAACCTTAAATGGGGACCAGTTCTGAACCAAACTTGAGGACATTTCTAGAATCTTAAGTTTTCAACTACACCATCATCAAAATGGATTTCTACAAATCCTGCCTAGTACGTAGACACTTCTTTTGTCTCAGGGCCTATTAATATTATCAACAAGTCTTAATATCTTATGAACTACTTTAATAATTGAGATTCTGTCTTTTCCTCCAATTTATTCATTTCATTATTGAACTACTAGAGATTATGTATCTAGTAGGTCAAAACATAAGAAATTGCTGTTTTATAGGTTAAAAGGCAACTGAATATTTGCCATGTTAAATGGGCATGACTCTAAGGCAGTTATGGGTCTCCAAACAAAAATAAGTCACAGTTCTTGACCTGAAGGAACTGAAATTCTGGTAAGGGAGACACATTGTTATAATCTGAGAACCTAGTAATGGAAATATGCGAAGTATGAGAGAAACAAGTTTGATGAAGTAAAATCTGAGGGCATCTGCAAAGGTTTCCTGTAGTGCTTGACATCTTGATGTGACACTACATATCTACATTGCTATACCAAAACTCCCTCATTCCCCATCACTCCCAGATCGGCTTTCTCTAACCTCTTAGACCCCAATATTAGTGGAAATATCTAAACTATCTGTCTAGGTATCTCTGCCATCAACCACCTCTTGCTCAGAAAATAGAACCAAAACTTTGCAAGTTAATTTACACTTTACTTGAAGTCAAGTCATCCCTCCTGGTGACTTTAAATATCATCTATTATCTCCTAACTTTCAAATATAAACCCTAATCTAGACCTCTCTCAGGAATACCCAAGTTCTCTATCTAACTCAGCATCAGCATTTGGGTATCTGTTAAATGTCTCAGATTTTACACATGCAAACCTGAATTCATAATCCTTTCCTTGATCCACCTCCTTCCTCACTCTCAGTTCTTTTATTACATAGTAGTTTCACACTTTCAGTTGCTTAAGACTAAACACTGCAATCAGTCCTGATTTCAATTTATCTTACATCCCGGATCCATTTCATCAACAAATGTATTGCTTCGGCCTCCAAAATATATACAGAATCCTACCACTGCTTAACATGTTCTCCACAACTACTCGGTCTGGTCTAAGCTGCCATTAATTATTTCACCCAAAACACTGCTTTTTAATTGGTATCTATGTTTTGCTATATTTTATTGTGGACAGAATCACAGAAGGGGATTTCTATCTCTTTAGATTTAAAAAAAAAAAAAGTCTTTTCAATGGCTTACAAAAAAAGGCGATCCTGTGATTTAATCCAAACTTGGACAATTTTTTTTTTTTATGTGAAGGGAGAACTATTAATAATCATGCCAGGACCCAGGATTAGAAATGGGATATCCTGGGGAAACTAGGATATGCCTCACCCTATTTATAAGGGTCTATATGATCTGGTCTCTTTCTAACTCTGTGAACATATCTTCTAACTTTCCAATTACTTCCTTTATTCTTTTTTTTTTTTTAAGACTTTATTTATTTGACAGAGACAGAGTACAAGGAGGGGAGCAGCAGGCAGAGGGAGAGGGTGAAGTAGGCTTCTCATCAAACAGGGAGCCCGACGTGGGACTCAATCTCAAGACCCTGGGATCATAACCTGAGCCGAAGGTAGATGCTTAGCTGACTGAGCCACCCAGGCATCCCACTTCCTTTATTCTGATACACATTTTCCTTGATCTCTAAAATGTCCAAAGCAGGTCAAGCAAAGTTCCCTCCTCAAACATCTGCACTTAACTATTCTCTGTCTAGAATGTTCTTCCTCTATATATCCAAATAGCCTCTTCCTTACTTTCTTGGGTCTTTGTTTGAATGTGATTGTATCCTGTCCCTGCGACTAAAGTAGTACTTTGAAAAAACATTAGAGCTTAAATGCTTATACAAGAAAGAAGGTATGAACTCTGTAGTCAGACATTCCAAATCCTAGTTTGGCAACTTATAGTTGAACGATCTCAACTTATTGTTTCAACTTATAGTTGAAAGTTAAGCAACTTTTCTGTATCTCAGTTTCCTGACAAGTAAAATAGACAAAGCAATAGTACCGACCTTGTAGCATCGCTAAAAAGATTTTATAAATTCAAATTTGCAAAGTTCTTAGAACAGTGCCTGGCACGTAGTGCCTTGCACTATACAAGTGTTCATTAAATAAATATCAATTTTAAATATTCAGATTAAGAAGTTAGAAGTAGAATAACATAGCATACATAATGAAAACAGAATTTAAGTTATAATAAGAGCTGTACTTAGTGGGAAAAAGTTAAGCATACAATATAGACAAGGTATAAAATCAAACATTTATTTAATCTAAAGAGACTAATACTTTTTTTTTCTTAAGCCTTTACTTATGTAATCCTGTCCAAGAGCTCACACCTTTTAAAATCATTGTCTTTGAGGGGTTCCTGGGGGGCTCAGTCTGTGAAGCATCTGCCTTCAGCTCAGGTCATTATCCCAGGGTCCTGGGATCGAGCCCCACATCAGGCTCCTTGCTCACTGGAGAGCCTGCCTCTCCCTCTCCTTCTGCCTGCTGCTCTCCCTACTTGTGCACTCTCTCTCTCTCTTCTCTCTCTCTCTCTGTCAAATAAATAAACAAAATCTTAAAAAATAAATAAAATCACTGGCTTGAAAGATATGATCCATGTATGCATTTACTAGAAAACTCAATGAAGATAATTAAACTAGGAATTGTTGAAAACTATGTCATTTTTCATGAACTATTTACTAAATAAATGCTAATACCCCTCTTCCCTTTTTATCATAGAGAAATGAAAGCAGAAAAAATTTATAGATAAACTTATTACTAAAACCTTTTGAGTACCTGTAACCAATTCCTTAAATACTAGTCATTTATGGCTTACTATATGCCAGTGAAGCAGATCTTTACTAACTGCATGACCTTGTGCCCCAGTTTCCTTATCTGTTCAAGGGTGATTATATTAGTGACCAATGAAAGAAACAGAACAACTAGGTGGTATATAATATAGACAGATGACAGTGAGATAGAAAGATGGATTGTGAGACGATAGATCAATCGATCAGTTGAGGCATCTGGGTGGCTCAGTGGGTTGAGGCTCTGACTTGTGATTTTAGCTCTAGTACTGCACTTGATAGGGAGTCTGCCTGAGATTCTCTCCTGCTCCCTCTGCCTCCTTCTATGCCCCTTCCCCACTTGTAATCTTGCCTTAAAATAAATACGTGAAAATCTTTTTTTTTTTTTTCTCATTAAACTTTTGTTTTAATGGGTCTCAAAATTCTGTGACAGATTTTTGGTCAAGTTGTTTCCATTAAAAAGTACTGATTTTAAAAACTAATAACTTAAAACTGCCACACACACACACACAAAACAAATGGTCCACAAAACATTCTCCTTTCCTTCTGAAGGTTTTACGATGCATTGTTATCATTAACCAGTCTTTTACTATTAAACTTAAATGGCCAATTGACACAAACAGTTCTGAGACCGTTCTTCCACCACTGATTAAGACTGGGGTGGCAGGTATTGGGGATAATATTCATTTAGCCTTCTGAGCTTTCTGGGC
>JAQQSY010003337.1:0-13040 GCA_028646535.1 Procyon lotor
CATTTTCTTACCATACACGGAGATAAACTTGAAATGGATAAAAGACCTCTACATGAGGCAGGAATCTGTCAAACCCTAGAGAAGAACATAGGCAGTAACCTCTTCAAAATCAGCCACAGCAACTTCTTTCAGGACATGTCTCCAAAGCAAAGGAAACAAAAGCGAAAATGAACTTTTGGGACTTCATCAAGAGAAAAAGCTTCTGCACAGCAAAACTAACAGTCAACAAAACAAACAGGCAACCCACAGAATGGGAGAAGATATTCGCAAATGACACTACAGACAAAGGTCTGATATCTAAGATCTATAAAGAACTCAAACTCAACACTCACAAAACCAGTAATCTCATCAAAAAGTGGGCAGAAGACATGAACAGACCCTTCTCCAAAGAAGACATACAAATGGCTAACAAACACATGAAAAAATGTTCATCATCTTTAATCATCAGGGAGATTCAAATCAAAACCACACTGAGAGACCACCTTACACCAGTTAGAATGGCCAAAATCAACAGGACAGTAAACAACAAATGTTGGAGAGGGTGTGGAGAAAGGGGTACCACGTATTTTTAAAAGTTGACTTTTATTTATAGTTTTCAAATTTGAATTTAATAGAATTTTAAGGAAGATTTTTTATTTTATGAATATTTTAAGAATGTCTTAAGATAATAACATAAGGATCTAATGGAAATGACAGAATAATTGAAGGACATAAAAAACCTGACAACAAAACAAAACAAACAAATAGACAAACAAAAAGCAAAGAATGTTTGTTTTTCAGACAGGAGAGGCATCTTCTATCCTAAAGACAAAGCCTTATACTTTCCCAAACACCCGCCAGAGTAGTTGAAATGGGACTACTACCAGATAGTCTAGTGATCACAAGTGTGGACAAAGCCATTTATTCTTCCGAACTCAGAAAGCAGAGTTCAAGGTGAATGATGCCTACTTCTAAGATGAAAGAGAGAGTATGCAAGAGGGAAGGAAAGACTTGCAGAAAGGAGAAGAAGGAAGGGCCTTGAAGGGGAGAGATCTCAAATATCAACCCCAAATTACTTATGCTAAGGATTTTACTATTAGTTTAAATCTACAATGAATATTTTTACTCCTGCTGCTGAAAAGTGAGCCAAAGTGAGTATAATGTTCCAGCTGCAACAACTTATATCTTTACTGATAGTTCAATTTTTGGAATTTGGACATCTTTAACAGCAATTATATATTTCAATGAAGTGCAGCAAAAGAAATAGGACATTTTCCCTGATACCACCAATTTTCTCGGACCATCCCTTTATTTCTAAATGTAAGAGGGTCCCATCACTGTAATGAGAGAAAAAGCTCTAAATTTCAAGATTAATTTGGGATTAAGCTGCTTTTCACTTGTTAAAACTCTATGGAGCACCTCACACTGGTCATAATGGCTAAAATCAACAACACAAGAAATAAGAGTGAAGTTGGTGAAGATACAGAGAAGGGGGAACCCTCTTGCACTGTTGGTGGGAATACAAACTGGTACAGCCACTCTAGAAAATGGTATGGAGGCTCATCAAAAAGTTAAAAATATAACTACCCTATGATCCAGCAATGTACCACCGGGTATTTTCCCAAGTGATACAAAAATACTAATACATGCACCTTGATGTTTATAACAGCAATATCAACAACAGCCAAATTGTGGAAAGAGCCCAAATGTCCATTGACATGAATAGATAAAGCAAAGTCTGTATATATATATATGTGTGTGTGTATATATATATATATATATACACACACACATGTGTATGGATATATGTACATATATGTATATATATTTATTATATATAATAAGTAAAGAACTTATGAGAATTGGTTAAAGTTAATGCTATAATTATGTTAATAAAGTTGGATCAAAGTTATAGTATGAAAAATAAATACATATTACGCTATAATGTACAAATATTTCCACATTTGGAAGTGATTTCTACATTATTTAATCCAAAAAGCAATTGTTTGTTCTTATGATCAATAATCAAGTAATTCTAATAATTTTTATTCTCTATTTTTTATATGTAGTCAAGTTCTATATTTTTCCAGTATTGACATATTCATTGATCTATATAAGATTCTTTTTTTGTTTTAATTTTATTTTTTATTAACATATAATGTATTATTTGCCCCCGGGGTACATGTCTGTGCATCATCAGGCTTACACATTTCACAGCACTTACATTAGCAATACCCTCCCCAATGTCCATAACCCAGCCACCCTATTCCTACCCTCCTATCCCCCAGCAACCCTCACTTTGTTTCATGAGTTTAAGAGTCTCTTATGGTTTGTCTCCCTGCTGATCCCATCTTGTTTCATTTCCCCCCCACCTCCCATGACCCCACGCCCTGCCTCTCAAATTCTCCGTATCAGAGAGATCATATGATAATTATCTAGATAAGATTCTTTAGAATGATGCAATCCACAGTAGAAATACACCACATAATTTGTTCATGACAAAATACAAATTGACTCATGATAGAATCTAAAAATTCTCTTTCTAGAATGGTTCTGTGTTATATCACAATTCAGGATAACTGCTTGAAAATATAGCATTTTGAAGGCCTCCTGATGGAATGAGGTCTTGGGGATGGAAGGGAGATCAGCTAAAAATCCTTAACACTTGAGAGGAAGTCTTGACGAGGATCCTGAACAATAAGCTTACCATGACTGCTAACACCCTTACCTGCTAATAGATTTAGTAACTTTATGTTTGGATCTTGAGCTTCTTTTCTAATACACTTTAATAAATCAAGGGTTCTATTTTAATTTAGCACACACCAATTCTCAGTTTCCACAACCTACCATAAAGTGTTGATAATAGACATGAGTTGTTGCTTCCTAAATGCCATAGAGTTAGTCACAGCCATTTCTGTCTTGGAAGTATCTGTTTTATGGTTCTAAATTATTATTCCATGGCCAAATATGTCATTTAAAATGTATGCTTACATGGAAATCTCAGTTGACAGAAGCTGAGTGCAGATTTGTTAAGTACACATTAGAGTTCCTAGTGTGATATCTTGTAACTAATACACTGTGAACAAAATACTCCAAAGGAATGGACTGCAGTGAGTATTTTTGTGGTAAACTGAGATATTTCCATCAACTGTAATCATTTAAAAAATTAAAGAAATATCTTGATTAGCAAGTTTAATTAAGACAGGAAAAATTAATAGGATTTATCTGACTAATCTTATTAATGAGAGAGAAAGAGAGAGGACCCCCCCACACACAGAGAAAAAAGCACTATATCCTAGAGCTATTCCTTGTATGAGATACATTTATTTTATATGTTATTTATTTATTTACATAAATTTCCTTCTGTGTTTTTAGGGTATTTAGAGAGAAATATGTGCATATATGATAGTGTTTTTTTCCTTCCAAGAAATTTTTGAAATATTTATTTATTTATATATTTAAGAGAGAACATGAACAGGGAATGGGGGAGGGGTGGGGAGAGAATCTCAAGCAGACTCCCTACTGAGTGTGGAGCCAACTTGAGGCTGAATCCCATCACTCTGAGATCATGACCTGAGTCAAAATCAAGAACTGGGGGCACCTGGGTGGCTCAGTTGGTTAAGCATCTGGTTTAAGCTCAGGTCATGATCCTGGAGTTTTGGGATCGAGTCCTACATCAGGCTCCCTGGTCACCCTACTCTTGTGCTCTCTCTCTCATTCTCTCTCTCTCAAATAAATAAATAAAATCTCCAAAAAAAAAAAAAAAATCAGAGTAGGCTGCTTAACTGACTGAGCCACCAAGGTGCCCCAAGAAAATATGTTGGTTTTTTTTTTTTTTAAGATTTATTTATTTATTTATTTTAGAGAGGGAAAGACAGAGTCTGTGAGCAAGCTTGATGCGAGGGTTCATGCCACAACCCATGAGATCACAACCTGAGCCAAAATCATGGATCAAATACCTACCTGACTGAGCCACCCAGAGGCCCCAAGAAAATATGTTTTTGAGTTGAAAAGTTTAGCTTTCTGTAACCTTTCTTTATATTGTATTTAAAAGGTGTAAGCAAACAGAGAAAGTACAGAAGAGACGTTTTATCCTTCAATATGCTTGGAGGACAGAAATGTGCAATAATACTGCAGTTATATGTACCAAAGAAGACATATTGTAATTGGAGTTAGTAATTGCTCAGATAAGCCAAACAAAATACCTGATGTTGAAGAAAAGTGTGTTTTTAAAAACTGTACCTAATCCAGATGTCAGTTTCATTTATTGATAAAATGTATTTCCTTCTCAATAAGCATTCAGATGTGACTAATTATTTGTTTGTTTGTTTAATATGCTACAAAAGCCTGTGTTTCTCAAACTGCTAAATCAGATGTTTTATTAGTCTAAAATAAGTATTGGAAAGGAAAATTTTTAAAATTTAGTTAAATTTAAAGTTTAATTTCTTATGCCAGAAAAATTAAGAAATTGGACTTAGTTTTTCTTAGTAGCTATAAGTATACAGTCATTTAATTTCCCTAGGCTTCATTGTGTGAATTTTAAAAAAAATACTATTATATTTCTGTTCTAACCTCTCGTTATGAGACACACATTCACCACTTTCTACCACCACCACTCTTGTTTTGTTTTTTGTTTATTTGTTTAAAGATATTTGATAATGAGAGAGAGTACGAGAGCACAAGTGGAAGAGACCGAGAGAGAGGGAGAGAGAAGCTCAAGCAGACTCTGCTCGGAGCACGAAGCTGGATGTGGGGCTTGATTTCATGACTCTGAGACCATGACCTGAGCCAAAATCTAGAGTCAGATGGTTAACTGACTAAGCCACCCAGGAACCCCGAAAGAGACTCTTGATACAAGTGGTATTTGCTTGAGATCCCATTTACATTAAAAAATTTATTCTCTTCAACTCTTTTCAACATCCATTAAATAGACCATTCTATTACAATAATCTGTCCTGAGAAATCCATCACTGTGTCTTGCTCTGAAAGACTGCATTTGGAAGGAAGGGCTGCTCTCTGACTTGAGGTATAAACTTACCTCTAGACACACTGTTGCTTTTAAGTCCCTGACAGCTTAACTGACTTTAACCTTACTCCATCTAGATGTATGACCTTTAGCTCACTTTGATTTTGAATTAATATTCTGAAGACTCCTAACTTCTAGGATCTGTCTGGATTCAGAATGCCTCCTCAATTTGCTGCACTGTTTCATTCCCAGCCTCAGTTTATCTCATTGTCCTGCTATATGCCATGTCATGGAGCAGAAGTAAATCTATTGTTTTTGGTTTATGTGACTCTTATACCTGTACAAGGCAAGGATATAATAGGCCTTCTTGAAGTTATCAATACAAAATATATAGGATTAGTTGGATATTTGGCTTACACTTAGGTGAGGTATATAGAAACATTGTGACATAATTTTGAAAAAAAAAATTGCCTTATTGATTAACTTTGTTTTTCTAAGGAACAATTCCTGGGATGATCACATTAAACACTCTCCTCACTGCAGTTGAGTTGATTTCATCATCAATCTTTATTTTATTTCTGAAGTGCTAGAATCTAAACGTGCTCAACTGGTGGTTTTGCAAACTATAGGACATTTTTGGTTGTCTTACCTTGGGGGAAGACTACTGCCATCTATTTGGTAGAGGTCAGGGGTGCTGCTAAATATCCTGCAATGCACAGACCACCTCCATAACACAGAATTATCCAGCCCAAGAGGTCAGTAGTGCTGAGGTTTAAAAAAAAAAATGGTGCTAGACTGATTAGGAGCTAACATTTTAATTCCGAAAGGAGAACATTGAAACATTTTTTTTTCTTCTCTTTAGATTAGTGGGATGTTACCTAGACAACACAATCTCACTGAGCTATATTAAAGCAAAATCCAGATTTAATATTGGGTCCTGTCCTTAGAATGCCCATAAGGGAAGAAAAAGAGTAAGAAGGGGAAAAATATTTATACGTTCACTATCCCTGTCAGGTTGGATAACAAGCTGACACCAATGAAGAGGACTAGAGTTTTCTAGAATCCTCTGTCTCAGGAAACAAAGTTCTTCATTTATCTATTATAAATAGATAAATCTATCTATCATCTATCTATCATCTATCTATCATCTATCTATCTATCTATCTATCTATCTATCTATCTATCTATCTATCTATCATCTATCTATATTTTTTTGTCTGCAAAGAGTATTACCTCCATCTCAGGCAGTAACAAAGACAGTTCTACTGGGAAACAATGTATTTTCCGTAGATGCAAGTTGTCTTGGGAAGACAGTCATCAGAATTTTTCTATTTATGGGGCTACTGCATGATGCTTTCCTGAGGCAATAATTTGGCATCACTTTAGCTCAGAGCCACTCTGGGTTCAAATTCCAGCTCAGTCACTACCTAGCTATGTAAACTTATGCAAACTCCATAAGAAATTTGTGCCTCATATTCCACATTTATAAAATTAGACTAATGATATTACTTTTTTCATAGCTTTTAATGAAAGTAAATGTATTAAAACATAAAAAAGTACACAGAATAGTGCCTTGCACATAGCAAGCACTGGGTACATTTTGCTATTACTGTTTCTTATCATATCATCATCATGATCAAGAGTATAAAGAAATTTCAGGAAGAGGCCAGTACCTTGGAAATCCTTTTACAATAGAGGGTTAAAGACATTCTTAACTTTGACATTCTTAAATTTTGACAGTGGTATTAACTCCTAAATTCAAACTACTGTATTGCAATTAAAGTGTCAGCCAACTTCCTATTTAAGACATAGAAACTTCAGTTAACTTAAGGGAGAATTTGATGGCAAAGCAAAGAGACTTTTTTTTTTAAAGATTTATTTATTTTAGAGAGAGAGAGTGATCATGCAAGTAGGTGGAGGGGCAGAGGGAGAGGGGGAGAGAGACTCTCAAGCAGACTCCTACATGGAGCTCAATCTCACCACCCTGAGATCATGACCTGAGTTGAAATCAAGAATTGTAAGCTTAACTGACTGAGCCACCCAGGCACCCCCAAAGAGACTCTTGATACAAGTGGTATTTGCTTGGGATCCCAAATCTGAATTGGGGGTAGTCTAAGACAGCTACAATATTACATCATGCCTATTAAGATTTCTTAGTTAAGAATCAAGTTTTCATACTTTCACATTTTTGTTCACCCTTAAAGAAAGCACTATTATCTCATTTTGTACAGTTACTGAAGCTTACTGAAAGCTGAATAGTGTTTAAAATCAAACACTATCTGTTTTCTGATGCCAAGGGTTCTTCCTACCATGCAATGGAAGCATTTTATCACAACTCTACCAGCGCATACAATAATAGAATTATTATCACCATTGAATCACAGATTTAAACCATGATATGTAGTGAATTGAAGTTTTGTATAAAGTAAATCTAGGTAATT
Source organism: Procyon lotor (assembly GCA_028646535.1). NCBI lineage: Eukaryota > Metazoa > Chordata > Mammalia > Carnivora > Procyonidae > Procyon > Procyon lotor. The sequence goes on from JAQQSY010003337.1 coordinate 7,387, forward strand.
TTGACCAAACATTAACTCCCTCAAACCTTAGTTAAAATAAGTGAAAACTAATTTCAAATATGTTAAAGATTCATATCTATGTTAAGTATACAAAAAATAATGTGTCTATAACAAAGGTTTTAGTTGTCTAAAGTTATGTTTGATAATAGAACTTTGATTTTACTCATGGCATGTACATATTTTACGTGAATATAAATTTTAACATGTTTGAAAATAATTTTATTGTAACTGAGATAATGGGGGTTAATTTTTGGTCAAAGTTATCTAGGTTATGATAAGGTTCTCTGGAACACCACACTGGTCCACTATATTGATGACATTGTGTTAACCAAACCTGATGGAAGGAGATATATGCTTACCAGAGGATAGAAGGAAAATATATAGATACTCAGAAATGAAATACACTGCTGAAGTTATGAAGGTTCCAATGATCTGTCCTGTTAGGATGCTTATTCTCAAGTAAAGGATAAGTTTTGGCACTTTATAACCTCTACCACTAGGAAAAAGGCAGATTTTTATGGTGCTTTTGGATTTTGGAAGGAGAATATACAACAGTTGAAAGTACTGCTATACTCATTTATCAGCCTAATTTAAAAGGTACCAATTTTAAGAGTGGCCTAGAGAAAAGGAATGCTCTGAATCTAGATGATAGAATCAGTGGAGGTAGATTATCATTCAAAACAGATTATTTTGCTTCATCTAAGATATTTAGTTTGATGTATTTTTTAATAGCCATTAACATTTAAATAAAATTTCATTACTTATCATTGTTAAACTAACAAAACAAGAAACTTTATATAAAAAATTAAATTACAACTTTATCTTCTGAAACCTGGTATAATGGTAATTATTGCCATAGAGGAATTGTTTTCCCACATGGCTACAGTGAGATGGGCCTGAGTAGTGATATACTCTCTTAACACAAGACAAGACACACATTGTAGTTTTGAGATGTTTTTTGTTTTTTGGTTTTGTTTTTGTGAGGGAGAGAAAGAGAGCACAAGCACAGGGAGTGGCAGAGGCTGAGGGAGAAGTAGGTTCCTCACTGAGCAAGGATCCTGATGGAGAACTAGATCCTGGGACACTGGGATCATGACCTGAGCTGAAGGCAGACACTTAACCTACTGAGCCACCCAGGTGTACCCACATTGTAGTTTTTTATAGTTCATGTATATTTTATCTTCTTTATCTTATCTCATACCAGCTGTCTAAGTTTCGTTCTCCCTTAATTAGATCCCGAAACCAGTATTGATGCATGTGGTATACTAAAAAGTTCGATTAACATTAGTAGGAAAGTGGTGGAACTGATACACAGAGGGAAAGGATGATAATAAGGTTCACAGTTTAAAACATCTACCATAGTGAATAGTTAGAAAATAATTCTGGAAAACTTGGATAAGAGGTGCATAGCACAAACTTTAGAAATATCCTATTTGAGGAATGAGAGAGTTGGGGTAACTATAGTCCAACTGCAGAGGCTTGTTGAGAAATGTTTGTGGGAGATATTTATTCTTTGGCATGTTGCACTTGTCACAACTCTTAAGAGAACAGCATGCCTTTCCCTAGTAAACAGGGAAGATCTACGCACAGAGATGTGGGTGCTGACAGTTGAAATTTAGCTGGAGTAACAGGAAAGAGGTGACAAATATGAGTGCTACACTGATCAGATCATATTTTCCTACTGTCAGGTGAAGCCCATTTCAGAGTCACCTTGAAAATTGCTTTACTTAGATATGTATGCTTAATTAGTGGGGAGATTCCAAAGAAAATATGAAATAATATTTATGTTCCCTCTGGTACTATGGGAAGCATAATGACTGTTCATTTTCAACTGTTAGAGAATGACCTGCATGTGTATAGACACATGAGTTGTGTGTAGAAAAATAAAATGCTATGTGCAGTATCTTGAGATGATGTAACAAAGATGTGTTTATATAAATCGTATGATTAGTTATTTGGTTTGTGTTAATTAGACATAACTTTGACCTAAATATAGTTTACTTAGATGATTTATTTTTCACATGGAAATTTCATGAAACTGAGGTAAAAAGGAAACGCTAGGGGCGCCTGGGTGGCTCAGTGGGTTAAAGCCTCTGCCTTCAGCTCAGGTCATGATCTCAGGGTCCTGGGATCGAGCCCCACATCAGGCTCTCTGCTCAGCAGGGAGCCTGCTTCCCCCTCTCTCTTGCAGCCTCTCTGCCTACTTGTAATCTCTCTCTGTCAGTCAAATAAATAAATAAAATCTTTAAAAAAAAAAAAAGGAAAAGCTAGTCTGGCATAATATAACCTTGTAAAAAATTATTGGTAAAAATGTTGATAAGAATCATCTTTTGAGAAATGTAAACTTTGATCAAGTCATAGAGTTTTTCTTTAGATCAAACAGGCACCAACAGATAGATGATGTGTCTATTTTGCATTATACCCATATTGGACTCCAAAGCATGATTCCACATAATGTCTGTCTGAGTTAAATCTCTGGACACTCACAACCAGATTTTATACTACTCACATCCCACATCTTCCCCAGGGCACGTTATAGAAAGATATTGAGTCAAACGGTCCTTAGAATTCATAGTTTATTCACTTTTACTGACCAGTGTAGTTTTATTTTGGCTTCAATAAATGGGTAACAGGGCTAATTAATACTGTTTAAACATATTAAAAATAACTTATTGCACTATATATTAATTCACAATTGCAAATTACTCTCTTTTCTTTAAATGTAAGGTTAAAGGAAATGGACTAGAATGGAGGGAATGAAACAAAACTAAAGAACAAGAAAAACTCTATGATAGGCACTTTATAGGTGGTCTAAAAACAAGTAGTGGGATTGAAAATTTCTGTTTAAATACATGAAATAAAAAGGAGTATTGTCAAGGATTTCCCCTCATTCTTACCATTTCAGGAGCATGACCAGTATTTGTGACATCCATGATGTCATCAGAGTGATATGATGCTAAGGAAAGTTTTTACTTAGAAAATAATGTAGGTTTTATTGGTTTGGGCACATATACCAACTCCATGGAAATAAGGAATACTGTACTTTTAACCTAATTCTGAGGACTAATTTTCTGAGTTAACTGAGGACTAACGTTTCAGTGAAACGTACTGCCTTTAATTTCCACTATATATAGAAGCAATATTCCCTGTTTTCTCCCAGTTTTGCTGTTTGATATTATAACAATACACACCTCAGTACAGAGCAGTAATGAATGATATATAGAGGAATTAAGAGTCAACTTATGATATTACTGGCAGAGATCTCATCTAAAGATATTTTCCTCTTTGCTTGTTTGGTTGACATGATCAGGAATACCTGTCAAATAGAAATTGAAAGCCCTCCAGCTGGATTAGGAAAATCCTAGCATATTGGAGTAGAAATTCACTCACATTTAGTATTCAATCTCTTACTTATAGTAATACTTATTAAGTATTACTTATTACTCATTATTAAGATGAATGAGATAATTGATGAGATACAGTGTATAACAAACTATGTTAAAGATGTCTGATTATTATAGTAGATAAATTATCATACCATTAAACATTTGAACATTTAAAAATTATTTGACTTGCCTATTAAGCTAATATAAAAATGAGATACTCAGAACAACCCAGTTTGACTGCACATTTTAAAAACATCTTTACAGTAATTGTTACTTATAAAAGCTGCATTCAGACATGTAATCCAATTAATTGTTTTGAAATATGGAAACTGTTTGTAAAGGATTACTGATCTCTCTTTCTCTCCCTCCCTCTCTCCTCCTTCTCCCATGCCTATCTCTATCACCACTCTCTCTCTCTCTTTGTGCTTAATGGGAATAAATTTGGAACTAGCCAGATCTTTGTTAACTTGAATGTACTGTTTTGGGGAAAATATTAAATAACACAGTTCTATAGGCCTTAGGAGCATTTATTTACTGAATGGAGCATATTTAAGAAAAGTTTCAAAGGGCGATTAAAAATCATCAACTGATCTGTAGAGAGGATGGTTATTTTGGAACATATAACATATTTTTACTAGTTTACTAGTAAACTGAGGCCATCATAAATAGGTAACATGAATTTTAACTTCTGAGGGGAACCATTTTGACTTTTATTTATACTAATTGGTAGAAAAGTCTCAGACTTTCTCAGACAAAAATTGGTAGAAAAGTCTCAGACATTCTTATTTACTCTACATAGTGTGTGTGATAATCTTTGGACACAATATAATCCTTGATTTTTGCATAGAATCAGAAAATGATACAAATCAGCAAATGTAGGTCTCAGTATATGTCCATGTTTTAGACATTTATCATGTGTGTGGCTATACAGAGTTCAACACTGTGTTTAGAGTCATAAGATAGGTGAGAAGACTCAAACTGCAAAAGCTAAGCGATGCACACCAACGCGGACGGGCAGTGGATGAAAGGGGCGCTCAGGGACGTGCTGCCGAGGGACACGCAGGACGGGGCTTCTTGACTCTTATCATCTGGGTCAGGGTCCGATTTCAGTCTTTTCACAGTGTTACCACTCTCTGAGCCCTTATGTTTCACAGCTCCTGCCAACAGCTTTGCCTGGGAGAACTTGCTCTTGGTTTCTATGGGTTTCACAGCCACTTTCTTCTCCACCTCCTTGTTTTCTGGAGAAATTCCAACTTTGTTGAGATTACTTCTGTATTCCTTCAGTTCCTTCATGATCACAAGATCATGTGATGTGAGATATCCAAAGATCCTGTTCAACTCTTTGAATTAGCAGGAAATAACAAAAAGGCACAGAACGAAGTTGTAGAAGTGTTTACAAAGGGTTGCGGCAATTGTGAGACCCTGGGGCACAATGACAAACATCTATTAATGGCTGCACGAGCAGCCATATCCCAAGCTTGGGGGAACTTGAGCAAACTTTGTGTTCCTGTTTCCTCCTTCATATAGTCTCTCCTGTCTTCTATTTTGACCCAACAAATAATTTTTTGGGGGGATTTAAATCCATTTTTTCACAATAAACACCCTGGACATTTTTGAATTAGTTATTTAAAGGCAACAGAATTTCAGGAAAATAAGTGGCATGCCGAATTGTCTATGTGGCCTTCTTGGAAGTAAAAAGAAAATAAAAATTAAGTTTATAATAAAGGAAAACTACCAAATCATGAGAATAAGAAGGAAATTATGAATTACTGTCTCTAAAAAACTAAATGTCTTAGGAGACAAGTAGCTGATGTTCTACATTAGTAAGAATGACATGCAAAAAACAATATGCAGATATTCTTCCATTATCACTGGCTGGACTAAAGAAAGAGTATGAAAAGATCAAATATCTATGTTTTAGAATCAATGGAATAGGACCATTCTAGGATACATTAAACCATTTTCTATCTGTATAGACTGATCGCTTGAATTCAATTACAAATGGACAGTTTGAGTCTGAATTTTGCCTGATTATAAGACTTGATCAGTAGCTTCCTTCCTTCCTTCCCTCCTTCCCTCCTTCCTTCCTACCTTTCTTTCTTTCTTTCTTTCTTTTCTTTCTTTCTTTCTTTCTTTCTTTCTTTCTTTCTTTCTTTCTTTCTTTCTTTCTTTCTTTCCTTCTTTTTTTTTTTTAAATTAATTTTTATTAACATATAATGTATTATTTGCCCCGGGGTACATGTCTGTGAATCATCAGGCTTACACATT
>JAQQSY010003338.1:0-13039 GCA_028646535.1 Procyon lotor
CTTTGGAAAACAGTGTGGAGATTCCTCAAGAAATTAAAAATAGAGCTTCCCTATGACCCTATCGCACTACTGGGTATTTACCCCAAAGAAGCAGATGCATTACAGAGAAGGGCCACAGGTACCCCAATGTTCATAGCAGCAATGGCCACAATTGCCAAACTGTGGAAAGAACCAAGATGCCCTTCAACAGATGAATGGATAAAGAAGATATGATACATATATACAATAGAATATTATGCCTCCATTAGAAAGGACGAATATCCAACTTTTGTATCAACATGGATGGGGCTGGAAGAGATTATGTGGAGTGAAATAAGTCAAGCAGAGAAAGCCAATTACCTTATGGTCTCACTTACATGCTGAGCACAAAGAAAAACATGGAGGGCATTGTGAGAAGGAAAGGAGGGGTGTATGGGAGGAAATCAGAGGGGGAGTTGAACCATGAGAGACTGTGGACTCTGAGCAACAAACTGAGGGTTTTGGAGGGGAGGGAGTGGGGGGTTGGGTGAGCCCGGTGGTGGGTATTGAGGAGGGCACATATTGCATGGAGCACTGGGTGTGGTGCATGAACAATAAATCTTGTAACACTGAAAAAATAAAATAAACATATTTGGGGGAAAAAAAATTTCCCTTACTATGTAGGTGGCATTTAGCCATACTTTCAGTGTCATCCTAAATTGTGCAAACTGAGACTCATCCCCGTTAATATCAGGAAGAAGGCTAGAGTCCACACAGCCACCTCTACTGCTCATATCAGAGGGATGGAAAACATCAGCCCTCGAGTCAGGGATTCACACTCTGCTTCTTACTAGTTGTGCTATCCTGGGCATACTCAAATTCCCTCTACCCTAATTGCCTCCTGACAAAGACCCTGTCCTTGACCTTGAGTCAGGCTACCTTGGGCCTACCTACTGCAGTTGTAGCAAGAATCCTGCTCAGCCAGCCTCAGGAGAAGCCTCCCCTTCCAAACCCAATGAAGCTCTTTGTCCCTCACCTTTGATGCCTAAGTCCCTCACCTGCCTTCAACAAGAATTCCATTAAGTCTGCATAGCAAGAATCCCCCAACCTCTGACGTCCCTTCAGTAATCTTCCATCCACTGACTGTGCACCCCCTGCTTCTTGGCTATAAATGCCCATTGTCTTTGCTCTGTTCAGAGTTGAGTCCCATCTGTCTCCCCTATTGTGATAGACTTGACCCCTATTACAGTGGTCCTGCATGAAATCTTCTTTATGGTTTTATAAGCAGCAGAATATTTATTTCTCTAACACTACTAATAAAATAAAAATAATGATATTATTGACCTCATAGAGATGTCATGAGATGGAAAGAACTAGTTCATGCAAGGTGCTGAGAAGAGTAGCTAACACTCTAAAAAAGTTTCAGTGATTAGCATCATAGAGATGTACACTTTTTTAAAAGAAAGGAACAGAATGAGTGGGAAGCAGGAGGCAAGATGTTAGAAAAGATCCTAGAAGACCACAATAAATTATTATCTGGGGTTGCTATAATATAAAACCAATTTTAAAAATCAACACTAGCAGTAGCTCATACAATTTTTTTTTAGCTCATACAATTTTTTAAAACTTAAAAAGAAAACTGTCTTCTTTAGTAATGACAAAATATAAGGTGCCTAAAAATAATCTAACAAAAGATGTATAAAAGTTTTATAGAAAACATTGTACATTGCTATTCAAAGACACGAAGACCAAAATAGGGAATAGAGAAATATGTCGTGCTCACACATAGGAGGCCCCAGTAATATATGTCAATTCTTTCAAACTAACTTGTAAATTTAATTCATTTTTAATCAAAATCTCTGTATTGCTTTTCTTAGAACCTGACAAACTGACAAATAGCAGTATTTGGCCTCGCAGACATCAAGATTACCATAAACCTATGATAATCAAATTACCTGCCCTAAAGGAGACTCACACACAAAATACAAATAGTAATCATTTAAATATGAAAGTTAATATTAATGAGTATTTATTATGAGTTAGGTGCTGCACAGAGGAATCAAAGTGCAGCATTGCTTATTTAATCCTTCAAAAGGTATTTATTTTTTTTTTAAAGATTTTATTTATTTATTTCAGAGACACAGAGAGAGAGAGAGAGAAGAGGGCACACAAGCACAAGCAGGGGGAGGGACAGAGGGAGAAGCAGACTCCCCACTGAGTGGGGAGCCCACATGGGGCTTGATCCCAGGACCCTGAGATCATGACCTGAGCCTACGGTAGACCGACTGAGCCACCCAGGTGCCCAGTATTTATCAATACTTTCTCCTTTTTGCAGGTAAGAGGGACAAGGTAGAAACGCAGGAAGATTATACAACTTGATGAAGATGTCAAGTAATGATGGAGCTGGGCTTTGCACCCAGGTTGTTTTTCTACAATCTCTGCTATAGTATCTCTTTTAGAAACATGCTATTCTACAAAATGGCATTAAAATTCAGTAGGTAAAAGGAAAAAATAAAATAAAATAAAATTCAGTAGGTAAAGGCTAGAATATTCATTAAGTGGGAATGGAACAATTGGCTAACCATACGAAACACACACACCCCCACACATACACGCACATGCACATTCCGGAATGACTAAAGACCTCAATTTAAAAACAGAACAATGAATCTTGGAACACTGAAAAAATAAAATAAAATCTAAAAAAACAGGATTTGGGGAAAAAAATATAAAGATTCTCTTCACAACATTGGGAAGAGATTTTCTAAGTTACAAAAGCACTGACAGCTGACAAAAAGATCAGTAAATTTACCTCCTTTCACATTTACAACTTTCCTACCACAATTTTTCATACACGTGCAAAAAGGTCTATGCACATAGATGTTCACTGTTGTAGGATTTCACTAGCAAAATTTTGCTAGTACATCCCTAACAATAAGATAATGATTTACCCTATTGTGCTATGTTCACATAAGGATATATCTATGCTTATTTTATTAAATGAGCTATTTAAATGTTAGTAAAATGAATGAACTTGGGGCACCTAGATGGTTCAGTCAGTTAGGCATCCAACTCTTAATTGCAGCTCAGGTGATGATCTCAGGGTTGTGAGATTGAGCCTCGAGTCTCTTCTGCTCTCTGTGCAGAGTCTGCTTGAGATTCTCTCTTTCCTTCTCCCTCTGCCCCCCGCCCTGTTCACACTCTAAACAAACAAACAAATAAGTAAAATCTTAAAAAAAATAAAATAAATAAAATGAATGAACTAAATCTATGCCTAGCAACATGAATACATTTCAAATATAATGCTAAAAAATATTAAGCAACAGAAACATTTTGTAAAACAGAAGACACTTTGGTAGAACCTAAAGACACCTCACAATCCTACTCATCATTTATGAATACATATAAATATAGTATGAATACACACGAGGAAAGGCATGTGACATTTGGAGGATAGTGGTGTCCTCGGGGAAGGGGAACAGAGTAAAGAGGGGCAAACAGGAAATTTCACAAACATATGACCTTTTACTTCTTAAAAAAAAAGTATATGAAGCAAAATGTTAGCACGTTCACACGTGCATGGTGACTACCTAGACATTCATTTTATTGTTCTCTGTACTTTGGGGATCACTTGAAATACTTGATAATAAAAATGTCGTTTTGAAAATGGGCTCTCAGGTAGAGGGTAGACTGGAGAAGAAGAAGGAATCCAGTGGACTAGTGAAGAGGCTAGTTCATGAGCCCGGGCTGGCCATGGCAGAGTCTGGAATAGACGGATGGTGGTGGGAATGTTTCGCCAATAGATCAGTTGTGGAAGGGGATAAAATAGAGAAGAATACAGGGGCACCTGGCTGGCTCAGTCTATTAAACGTCTGCCTTCAGCTCAGGTCACGATCCCAGGGTCCTGGGATCGAGCCCCAAGTCGGTCTCCCTCTGCTCTTTACCCCTGCTTGTGCCCTCTCTCCTTCTCTCTCTCGCTTTCTCACCCTCTCAAATAAATAAACAAAATGTTTTTTTAAAAAAGAAGAAGAAGACAGAATGACTCTTGTGTTTTTGATCTGGGTAACAAAACAGATGATGGAGCCATTTACTGAAAAAGGCTTGGGAATAGCAATGGGTTTAGGAGAGAACTAGATGGTGTTTTGTGACTGCGGCACCTCTGAAGTCATTATCAGGCCTCCAAGTGATCGCTGTATGGACAACGTAGGCAGACTGCATATGCAGACTCAAACCTGGAGCTCGGGGTGAGTTCGAGACTAGAGATACAAATTGGAAGTCATTGACTTAAAGACAGCATTTGAAACCTCAGCAAGATCTTCTTCTCAGAGAATATGGAGGGAGGAGAGCTGCAGACCACAGGGCCACATTTGGGGTGCTCCAAAATTAAGAGGTGAACCTGGGGAGGGAGAGTGAGCTGAATAAGCCCTCCCCCCACCAAAGTCGACCGCATCCTACTCCCCAGAACCGGTGAATATAGTATCTCACAGGGGAAAAGGGACTTTGCAGATGTGATGAAGGTCAGGATGTTGAGATGGAGAGAGGATCTGTGTTGTCTGGGCGAGCCAGACGTAACCACAACGGTCCTTATCAGACCGGGGCAGAGGCGCTAGGGTCAGACAGAAATGCAAGAACAGAAGCAGAGGTCGAACAGCAGACAAGATGGCACGCTGCTGGCTTTGAAGGGGGAAGAAGGCGTCCCATGTCAAGCAGTGTGGGCGACCCGTAGACGCTGGACAAGACAAGAGAGCTGTTCACCCCAAGAGCCCCCAGAAGAATGCAGCTCTGTCCACACCTTGATTTTAGCCCAGAGAGACCCATGCTGGACTTGGACTCTACAGAACCGTGAGATCATAAACATTGCTGCTCACACCACTGGGTGTGTGACAATTTCTCACAGCAGCAGCAGGAAATTCAAGGAATCGCTAATGGTGTCTGGGAATCAGCAGCCGGGAGCCAAGAGAGGGCAGCAGGCAGGAGGCTATTTGTGCTGCACAAGTCCAGGGATGAAAGCATCCCCGAAAAGAAGGAGGGGCCCTCGGTATGAATCAGCGCTGCGAGATAGGGTCCAGGGGGAGAAAGTCCCGACTGCTGGGTTTTGCTCAGATGAAGGTGGTCGGGGACAAAGTAGCTTCCCAGAGAGTGGGCTTCACCCCAGCTCTGACTGGAGCGGGTTAAAGAGGGGAGGAGAGGCGAGGTGGTGGAGAATAGAGATTGGGTCCCTGGGGTTCCTGTAAGGAGCTAGAGGGCTGGCCGGGGCGGCTTGTGTTTTTCCGTCAGCAGAGCCCAAATGCTAATGGAAAGAGCCCAACAGAAACTGAAGAACAGAGCTTGTAGAGGAAGCCCCAGTGGGCTGGCAGGCAAATGCCCAGGACACATTCCATCCAGGACACTGGCCTGCAGAGGGCCCGCGGGAGGGAGGAGGGCAGTGCACAGGTGGGACCACATGAGTGGGGAGACAGAGTCTCTCCTTGAGCCTCCACCAGCTCAGGGAAACTGGGGTCATCGACTCAGAGGGCAGAGACGGGGAAGGGAGGGGTGAAGCCTGGGGGAGAACAAAGAAGGCTTGAAATGGTCCCTTTGCGGAGCAGAAACGGGTTCCAGCACCTCCCAGCTCTAAAAGCAAGGACCCAATGAGCATACGTCTCCTCTACTTCCCTCCTCAGCGCCCCAGTCTCCCACGGAATGTTCCCTCGGTGTAGATTTCACTTCAAAATGGGAGCATCAGCAGGTCCAAGGCAGAAGGAGAATAGAAGACGGGTTTTCTTTTATGTTCCCTAGTGAAAAAAACTTACAAATTGTCCTAAATGTCACACCTGTATTTTGGTGAAAAAGAAAAGAATCCTAAAGGCAAAACCTGTTTTTAGAACTTTGACAGCAGGAAGGACAGTCCTAAAACATTAATGAGCAGCAGCAAACTCAAGGTTCTTTGGGGACAATTTGGAGACATTAAAACTTAGTTTTGAGTTTCATAGTTTGTTTTATTTTTTTTAAATCAACATGAAGCCTTACCATCAGTGCTATAAAATCTGTTATCATTTGTTAGCCTTTGGAGGTTTTACTTAATTTAAATTGTGAACTATGACACAATTTTCATAAGCCTGCACTGCTAACCATATGTTTCTAGAGAAGAGGCTCCTTTGCACTGCCTCCCCCATTTGATGAACTAGTTTATAACTGTGAAAATGTGATTCGTTTATTTATATTTAATCAAAACATACTACAAAAACTTGATAGCTTACTCCTCGAGCTTCGCATCATCGGTGACAGATGAGAAAAAAGTGTTCAACAACTTAACCTGATTTACCAGCATAAATATTCACATCTTACATATTTGCTCCATGAAACAGTGGTGTAAGTGGCTTTCATTTATTTGCAAATTTATTGTCTTGGCTGCATAATGCAAATCAATTATTGAAACCGTTTAGTAACATGCACCCATCCAATAAATCGTGAAGGATTTCTCTCTTTCTCTGTCTTACAGCATGAATTAAAATGAACAGGATGAATTAAAATGAACAGGATGGAGCCTTAGAATCCTATCATACATCATGCCAGTGGGAAAGTGGATATTTCCATCACACACACTAAACAAGTTCTCTGCATACGCACAGTAAGTGGATGGTAAGATTCCACCATTACCCATAATTTCTTCCTTAAAAAAACGTAGGGGATCTCTTCAGAATTTGTCATGAAAAATAAGCTTTCTACCCAGATTAACATTAACTAAAACAAAACTCATAGACTGAAGCTTTTTGGACTTTCTAGGCAAATGCTCCTAATAAAACCAGAATAGTTATATTATTATCCGGGAGACAAATAGATTTTAGAATAAGAACATCATTAGGGATAAAGGGGGTTACAATACAACAATAAAAGAAAACTTACTGGGGAACTTTTCCCCCAAATTTTATTTTTTGTTTTGTTTCTCGTTTTGTTTGGAAGAAGCTATTGTTACTCTTACTTATTTTCTCCCCCAAACCTTATCTACTCCGTGAGGCCTTTCCAATATCCTAAAGCCCTTGGCTTTGGAACTGAAAAGCCAGCTCATGTTCCAGAAACAGAGTCGTGTTCATGGAAACAGAGTCTGGGATGCAAAACTGCGGCAAGAAGGTTTACTGGGAGTATTCTCAGAAGACACATCGCTGAGGAAGGGGAGGAAGGCGGGACTGGGAGAGGACGACTCTCCGCAAGACCACATCTGGACGTCAGCCATCTGCAGAGAGCTCGGGAGCTGGTCCTCCCTTGGGTCTCTCCTGAGCTCAGGCAAGCAGGCCAGGTCTTTGAACCCCGGGTCGGCCCGTAATTGGACATGAACCGTGCTCTGGGAAGTGAGGGAACCCTGTGGCAGCTGGGTAGTGGGTGTCCAGGCCCTGAAGAGAGCTCCGCATAGAGCCCCAAGGTGCCTGCTGCAGGCCACACCCACTACGGATGCACTCGCTCCTTCTTGTGAGTGTGCCCATCCGGGAAGTCCCTCTGGGATTGTGGTTGGACCGGTTACCTGGGAAACTTAGAAAAAAAGGTTATTCAAATAAATAACAGCCCCCACTACCACCCTTGATCTCAGGCTGTAATTGACACTCATCATCCCCTCCTCTACCACCAGTTCAAGACTCCCCACTCCTTCAGCCCTTGCCTCTGCTGGGATGAGTGGGTTGCCTGGTAGGGTGACCCAGACAGGATCTCTGAGGGATCTGGACCCTGGTTCTCCCTCTCTTCTCAGGATATGCCTCCTGTACTTGTCCACCTGCAATGGGAGCACCAGGAGACTCCCCAGCACAACCCTGGAGCACCAAACGCCTTCTTCCCTGGCTTCATTGTGCATCTACAGTCCTACCTCCCCCTGATGATTAGGGTCAGTCATGCCTGCCAGGATAGAAGCTCTTCTTGTCTGCTGTTCAGTTGTCAATTGACCAGGTGGTAGGTGTAAAATAAAACTCAGTAACCCTCTTACCGCGTTCTCTGTTGGAGGTGACCCCTCTGAATGCCACACAACCTCATACAGCAGGGAGAGAAAGCACAATTCCCTCCATCGGTCGCTGGGAGCAGTGGTGAGTAAGATCACTCCTACTACCCTCTTCTGGTTCTCAGAGCCACGCACTCTACCTGCCAGGGGCACAGTCTCATCGACGCGGTGTGCTTTCTGCATCCCGGAGAATCATGGCCCACACTCGTGAGGCACTCTCTCTAATCTGGAACTTTAGCTATATTCATAAGAGGTTTTTCTACCTCTCTGGCAGGTTGGCAGTTTCTAGGTGATGTCCTATGTGATGAAAACACTGGCTTTCATGGTCATGGGGCTGAACAATATTGTGTGGAATCTTGTGTTGGTAGGTTCTGGTGCTGCCCCAGGCCCTGCACGTAGGAAAGGCAAACCTATGCCAACACTATCTGATGACCCCAGGCAAGATTCATCTGTATCCCTTCCATGGTAGAGAGATCCCAATAGTCAGTTTTTACCCAATGGCTATTACTAGCCCTGGGGCTCCATGGCTAGTCTCTGTTGCTAGCAATAGTCCTTAGGTGGCCTTGGTCAATGGAGACTCGTACCAATAGGCTCATGTGTAGCCTTCATCTCTGCCACTATGGCATCTGTTGTACCCGGACTGGGGTGGCTGGTGACAGGCTGGTGACAGTCATTCTGTTTATTTCTTTGCTATCTCCTCCATGGTGGATGCACTTTGCTGGGCACTACCATGTGATACGAAAGTCTTCATACTGTACTCACTCCTGTAAGCCCATCTTGTCCCCCCATGCCAATCTTTCTCTTTCCAGAATATTCACCCTATTCATGCACTTTGCCATGAGTATCACATGGCACACATTCTTATCTCAGGTCATCTCTCTTTCCCTACAAAGTGGATGACCAGATGACCTACCCAGACATACTTCCCCTGGAGAACTTCTCCTGACTGCCATCTTCCAAGACCATCCCTGAGTGGTGTAACCCGCAGTCCGTTTTTTTGACGTGCACCAGCGAGTCAAGTCACCTTGGCTTCATAGGGGACCATCCATGTAAGCTGAGAGAAAAAAACAGAAAACAGTAGTGGATGGTAAGGGGCCCCGCTAACTGTGCAACTTCCTCATTCACTCTGGCCCTGCCTGTGCCCAGGCCTGGAGATCCCACTTCCCCTTATCGTGAGTCCACCCGACCTTATAAGTCAGTGAGTCTCACCAAACCCAGCCTGGCCACATAGCTAAATAACATCCCCTAGTGACATGCTCCAACTCCACCAGGGTTGAGGAGCTTGCTAAGAGCTACTTGTCATCAACCTAGGCAAAGGCTGATGTCTACCTTTCTGCTCCTGATGACACGGCTTTTCTCCAAAATACCAGTAGTTAACTCAGGACTCTCCCAGGGCTTGCTGTAAGCTCGACATGATGTCGTTCCCTATCATGTATCTCTGTAGCACCATAGAGATCTGCCATACCATGCCATTTCTACCATTGAGGACCAAAGGGACAGCCAAGTTGTATGACACAAACAGCAGGGTCACTTACACCATTGCCTGATTCGCAGCAGATGCTCTCCCTCCTGAGTCCTACTCAATGTCGACAGCCTTCTGTATCACCCAGAAAATGGGTTGAAGCAGTATTTAAAGGCCAGAACATAGTGCCTACAAAATCTACAGGCTTGCTGAGCATGTGTTTCTTTTTAACTGCGGAAGGTATGAGATGCAATCCTTCCTTACTTTGGAGGGGCTATTTTAGGAAACCCCAAGTCTCTGGATCCCTATGATCGTCACTGATGGGGCAGGTCTCTGAGTCTTCATGAGGTTGATCTCCCAGCCTTTAATATCCATGTGTTTTACCAAGCTCTCTGCTGACTTATTACTTCCTGCTCATCTGACCCAATTGGCGTGAGCATTGATGTCACGGATAAACGTGGTATTTTGGAATGTCTAGATAGTCCATGTCGCTTCAGACTATTAACAGGGTGAAGAATGGGAGAGTTAATATGGACCTAGAGTAGGACTATAGAAGTATCCTTTATTCTAGGTGACTCTGAACGGCTACTGATCTTCTTCTCAGGGATGAAAAAGAACACATTCCCCAAATCAATGGCTTTCTTCCATAGGCCAAAGACTATGTTAATATTCTCTACTGAGGACCAACCAATCAAACAAACCAACAAAGAAACAACCACTTCTGGCAGAGCAACTACAAGGGCAACTACTACTTGATTCCATTTGAGGAAGTTCTCTGTCCTCTATCATGGTTCATCTAGTCTGTGTAGGGGCCAGAATGACAAATTATATGGGGCTGTGACAAGGACCACAACCCCCACGTTCTCAGTCTTTGAGAATGGTGCTCATCCCAGCATTCCTGCCTCAGCATGGAGTGTGATCATATGTATGACTTACTCCCTGATGGGGAAAAGGGTAAACTCCACTTCAACATTTCCTTATTCTGAGCAAAGGAACCAATGGGCAGATTTTGCCAAAGACTGACTGTATCTATTCCCTATTGTAGTTGAGGGAAATGACAACCAGTAGGTTCAGGGACTGTGTATTGGACCTGAGCCAAGACACTCTTTATTACCTGACTTCCTGGTCTGTACTCCAACAGGGAGAACATGGTGGCATTTTGGGTTCCCAAGTCTCAATGTCAGTTTGATAATCCTCAGAAAGCTTAGGGATTCCTCCTTCTCAATGTGAATTTGCCTGCACAAATAGCTTAGGTCCCCTTGGAGAAGAACTGGGGAAATATTGCCAAACACACCTGCTGTAATGTTGGAGGGCCCAGGGAGAAGCTCTGTTTCCCCTTCAATCCAGGGGTTCTGGGTCTGAGAATTAGCTCAGTTAGGCAAGAGATCCTGACTATTGTTTGGGTGGTTTTGCTAGCCATCTCAATCACCCATACTTGGTTTCTCTTAATTGTACAAATTAAACAATACCTTCATCGTCTGCCAATCTATCTTACTTCCAGGGGCAATGTGTCTGTTGACCATCTCCACAGCTCTCTGCCTGACAAGATACTCCCTGGGTGCTCCACTGATCTTGCCTCTCATTGGAATCTTTGCCTATACCTTCATTCTGTTGATAAATACAACATCTGACCTCTATCCTCCCCATTGTTCCCAATAACCCACTCTGTGATTTCACATCTACCCTCAGCTCTAGCCCATGGAGTATAGCCAATGCCGAACTTCTCGATGATGCTGGGGTCACTTTCTACCAGTGCATCCCTTTGTAAACGGGAAGTCTTCCGGCCATCCTGGGGACATATCCACTGTAACATGACCATTCTTGGAACTGTTTGGTCCCTTCCTCCACCATCTGCTGAGTGTGGGTGCTGCTTCCTCCTTTCAAGCACCAACCTAGCAGCGTGTTAGCATTGCCTCCAGGGATTCTGGCCAAGATGTGAAATCCTATACCAAGGTAGAGCACTCACTCATCACTAAACTCTCCCTATTCAACTTTATATTCTATACTCTTTGACTCAATCCTATGACTATTCTCTTGATTCTTCTGGGACATATTAGCTAGATCCTATAGCTCCTTTGCCATTTAGCCCCTTTTGCCTTTGCCTGCCCAGCTGAGACCCAGTCACTCCTTACTGACATTTGGACCTTGTTATTCACCTGTTTCCCAGGAAGGAAGATGGGGCTAGATTCTGAGAGGGCAAACATTGTCTTGTAAGTCCCTGGGGTGAAGGAAGAAGATGGGCAGCCAGGTGCCCAGTCCTGGGAGGCAGTTGCTTTATTTGAGGTCTCCATAGGATCTTCAAGAAAGGGGATTCAACAATCTTCTGCGTGGGATAAGGAGTAGACCACTTCTGCAAGCTCGTAGGATTCCAGTGAATACAAGAGTGCTAGGTTCTCAACTGTCCAGCTACCCATCCCAAGTATTAGGGTCCCACCTATTCCCTATTAGGACCCAGACTTTGGAGGCCTGAGGATTTCACCTTCTCCAAAACTCTGCATTACTTAAGATGACAACTGACACTCTAGCTGACTTGCTTTCCAGCTGGAAAACACTGGGGTTTTCTTACAAGTTGCCAAGGATGTACTTGGGCCCTCACACTTTACCTTAAAGTGGTGAGCCTGTCCTGAGCCTCCTGCTGTCTTCAATCCGAGGAGCCCTCAGCCGCCATTGCCCTGTCCCATGTACCTCCTACTCACCATCTTCCTAGAGCCTTTCCAGAGCCATCTGGGCTCCACTCACTGCCAGGGACACGGTCCTCGCCATCAGCTAGCCATGTACTCCTCTCCAATTTTCCATTTAGAGTCAACTTTTTCACAGCCCAGTCCTATGTCAACCACCTTAGAGGTTTCCTGGATATAGACTAAGGTGAAAAATTGCATGTGGAAGGTTTATCGAGGAGGTTTCCTGAGATGTTCCCTTGGAAAGAATACACACAGGACTTTTTGGCAGGAGAAGCTAACTTGCAATGAGTTTGCACCTGAGGCCACCCCCAGGCAACCCTAAGAGGTGCTCTGGACTTGAACTAGCCCGCAGGTTTGGCTTGAATTGGGTGAAAGGGCTGCTTATCCATGGACACTTAACCTTGAGCGAGGCAGGTCCCAGGAGCACACGGTGATGTCCAGCAAACATCTCAGTTGTGAGCCTTCTGCAGGCTTTGTTCCCAGCAAGGGGGTGCAGGTGCACCCTACAGAGGGGGACCTGGGCAGCTAAATGGGATTGATCTTTCTTTCTGCCCTTGCTCTCACCTGAGATGGTGCACAGAAAACTCCCATTTGAGTGGGAAGAACAGCAAAAGGAACAGAGAAATCTGGGGTGAAAAGGGGAACCTCAATTAACGTTTCAAAATATCATCGCACCCAGCAACCTCACAGTTTGCTAAGATTCTCCCCTCCCCATTCTGCATTCCTAAGACACGGTTTGTATCTCCCCTCTTTCCCACCACATGGAAACACCTCTGCGATTATAATTGTCCTACATGTCCCAGGACCCTCCATGCCTCACATGGTAGCACCAGCAAGTGTGGGATAAATATATGAAGCCATCAAACAACTCATTTATATTCCTTCTGGCCAGTTGGGGGGGGGGTACATGCTAAAAGGAGGAGGCCCAAAATGTAGCAGAAAGGAGTTTCAAGCATCCCAAAGACCAGGGCTCTT
>JAQQSY010003339.1:0-13038 GCA_028646535.1 Procyon lotor
CCGCACTGAGGCCCCTCCCCGCCCCTCGCAGCTGTGACGCTCTGTCCTCAGCCACCTCACCCCTCCTCTCCGCACACGCTTGGGTGCCTTCTAGGGATCTCTGCTCTGTACGACCCCAGCTCGGGCAAGAACGAGGCCACAGAGTCCGCGAGTAGTAGAGTTTAGATTTTCCAAATCTGAATTTACTTGACTTCAAAGGACAGCTATGCAAACCAACAAACCAACGAGCCATAAAAAAACACTAGCATGTCATTCTCAAAGTGCTTTCTGTCCACATTATCTAGTTTGATTTTGTCCCAGTGAGGAAATAGAAGCTGAGCAGAAGAGAATAGCTTCTCCAAGATCATTAATGGAGGAATGGGGGGCGGGATCACACCATTAATGGAGGGGGTGGGGGGGAATCCTGGGGTCCCAGTCATCCGATTGCAAAGCTCACCTGGGTCCCATCCACCCTGCTGGGGTGGCACCCGGGCCTCTGGGTCCGGTTGTCCCTTGGAGCTTCACTCCCTGGCCTGCGTCCCCTTGATCCCCTGGCTGTGGTTCCCACCCCTTGCTCCAGAGCCTGCGATGTGCCCTGAGGGGGTTAGCTGGAACATTCCACACTTCAGGAGGGGTCCCCCCACACAGAAGAGCGACTTGGGGGCTAAAATCTCCATGCGTCCCTGGTAAGCCCTTTCCTCAATTAGATCTCCGTAAAGACACCTCTATTTTAACTTTGGAGTCATTAGCCTCCACCAACCCAGGAGCATGAATAGGTTTAAAAACTAAAAATAACTAACATTTATTGAATGTTTATTACGCCTCAGGCATTGTGCTAAATTCTTTACACAAATTCATTTAAAACTCCCAATAACCCTACGAAGCGAGTATTATTATCCTCGTTTCTCAGATAAGGAAACTGAAGCTGAGAAAGGTTAATTAACCTGCCCGGGGAGACAGGGCTAATACGGGCTGGAAGCCGGGTTTGAACCC
The DNA here is from genome assembly GCA_028646535.1 of Procyon lotor. Classification (NCBI taxonomy): domain Eukaryota; kingdom Metazoa; phylum Chordata; class Mammalia; order Carnivora; family Procyonidae; genus Procyon; species Procyon lotor. The sequence goes on from JAQQSY010003339.1 coordinate 973, forward strand.
AGGCGGGCTGCCTTCACGGAGCCTGTCAGCTCAGCTGGATCCTCTCCCACAGCGCAGGCCCTGAGGACATGGATCGTGAACGGGGACGTCTGCCGGTGGGGCAGAAGGGGGTCTGGGGGATCCCCACAGGGTCTGGTGCTCCTGATGGCTCAGACCTGGCCCCGCGCCTCAGGGAGTCCTGAGCACCTTGAGACAAGCTTGGAGGGTACATCTATGTTTCCACGAGGAGAAGGGAGGGGGAAAAGTGGTTTCCTGAGAAGACAGAACCACCCTTCCTTCTTCAGACATGATTAGCTGCAGGCTAATCCTCATCCCTCCCAGACTTCGGGCCTGGTCTAGGGGACAAGGCCCAGAAGCAAAACCTCCCAGCTGGGTCCCACCAAGCGTCCCAGCTGCTTCCCAGGGGAGTCCCACGGTGGAATTCCTGGTCTTGGCGGAGACGTTGCAGCTACGCACTCCCACCGCCTGGTTGGGGATGAGGAGCACCAGGCTGGGCCCTGAGCCCCCGAGGAGGACTGTGGAGCCTGGGCTAGCTCAGCTCCCCTCTCTGGCCTTCAGATTCCCCTTCTGAAAGAAAAACGAAGGCAAAAAAACAAAAAAAAACCAAAAAACGAAGGCATTCGGATACTGTGACGGATGCCTCAGACTCCTCCCTGCCAGTTCAAAGCCTCCCGAAGAGAAAGGTCGTCAGTTCCGGAGCCAGAAAGAGCCAGGTTCAAGTCCAGCTCTGACACCTACCAGCTGGGTGACGCCAGGGAGCCACAGCTGCCTGCCCCCACCCCCACTGATGTGCAAATGGCATAGGCTGCTCTATGTAGCAGGTTTGCCTGGACTGAGATCATGCCTATGAAAATGCTTTGAACTTGGTAAAGCCCTTCGTGCATACGAGTGCCAAGTATCAAACTCTGTGATTTGTTCCTTTCTCGATCTCTCCTGGAGCCAACCTACCAGCTCCACAGGGAACAGGGTCCAGAAGGGTGGCCTGGAGCCTGCGTGCCCCTCTCCCTGGACCAGGCCCCCTCCAGCCCCTCCCAGCACAAGATATGGCTCTCTTTTGCCACGATTCCCACCGATCTCCGTGCCCCCCCCATCCCAATGTCACCTCGGGAAGTCAGATCTGCTCCCTGGACTGTAGTCACCTCCAAGTTGAACTTGGGGCCTTGGGGGGTGTGACAGGAGGCGCACAGCCCCGTCTGCTCTGGAAAGCAGAAAGAGCTCACCGTGCAACCATCTCGCGGTCCATTTGTCAAAGTTTGACGTCAATTTGCGGCCTTAGATTGGTTTTTGTTTCTCCGTACTTTGTTTTCTTTTTCGTGATGAATGGTTATTGTCAAGCTGGCTTAGAAGAAGCGATAGGCAGGAGGTGGGGGCCGGGCCGGAGATAGCACAGTGGTGGGTTTCTTGGTTGGGTTGTTGTTTACATTTCTTTTTTAGGGGAGAAAATGGAGTGGGAGGTACCTGAGGTCACAGGGTTGTCCGAGATGCATCCCAGGGTCCTGTGGTAGCTGCCGGCTTCCTTCATCCAGGCCGGGAGACGCGGAGACCCCGGCCTCTTTCTTTCCCCCAAAGTACCTGCCTGGTCTGGGGGACAGGCGGCGTGTCACGGCTGCGGCGGCTGATGCTGTCAGCCGCAGATAAATACAACCAAAACAGACCCAGAAAATTATTTCCTCCTAATGGAAAAATTATCAGGCCCTGAGCAGCCTGATCTAAGGGCTTTTAGAAGTGCACAGAGAAATATACTTGAGTCCTTTCTCAGGCTCCTCTGTTCCCCACCGTCCCTCTGGGGAGGGCTCCGCAAAAAAACCGCCTTCCCCCAGATTCTCTGCCGGGGCTTTGCCTGGCTTGCAGACAGTAGGATCTCCAAGATCGTGGCGTAGGATCACAGGGTTAGGCTTCCTAGAGTCTCCAGTGGGATGGCCTTGAAAGGACATAGACATCACCTTGCCCTCCTCTCTCATCCGAGATAATTACATTGATGCCCAGAGATAAGTGACTTGCCAAATGTTCATGGTCACTTAGCAGTTGGACAAGACGGGGAAGGCTCTTGGTTCCAATTTCCCTTCCCATTACCCAGAAGAGCCTGGCCAATCCCTCCAGCTCTCGGAAGCCCCTTGCGTCACTCACTTCAACCGACAGCCCTACGGGCCCAGGGATGTCGGGTTTCGGGCAGATGGTGCCCGTGGTAGATTCCATGGTGGGTCCACAGTTACTCCCTCCAAACTCCGCCGTGGTTCGCCGTCTGCAGAGTCAACCCCTCCACCCGATGGGCTGTGTGCTCGCCTCGTGCTTTGAATAATGGAATGCTAGTGGGGGTACCATGAGCAGAAGCTTAAGCGTGCTCACGAGGTTTGGTTGGGTGCTTTCTGCTGCCGCGAGGCTGCTGATCCCAGAATTAGAGCTTCGAGGGGCAGATCTGAACACAGTCCGCGACCCGGAGCAGAGCTGCCGCCCTTGTCAGCAAACATACCTGTGAGCGAGAAGTGAAATTGCTGGTTGAAAACCTGCAGGTCTGCGGTAGGGTCCCGGCAGGAATCTGACCACCGAGGACCGCAATCTGACCGCCGAGGACGGCAGCCCTCCCCACCAAGCACAGCCTCCTGCAGGGGCTGCTTCTCCTGGTCATCGGGGACCTCCTCAGGGTTACGGAGGAGGGGGGAAGAAGGGCCGAGGGACACAGATAAGGCTGAGGGGTGGCCCTACCCACACGGAGCGATCTGCAGGGGCCCTCGCCGCAGGGGCTGAATGGGGTTCGGATCTACAGGCTTCTTTTTCCTCTAGGCGTCCCTGTCGTCAGGATACCTATTGGAGGAGTGGGGAGAGGCTAACCGCTCTCTCAGACGGTGCCCAGGTCTCGGGGGCTGGAATCGTGCACGCTTCTTTCCCAGTCATGTCACAATCCAACATGGCAGCAGAGTTGGGAGGAGGGGCTGCCTCAGGGACCATTCATCACACGTCTCTGTCATTCTCTAAAACCTTCGAGTTCTCCCGGGGATCCACTTTATCCAGCCTGCTGTTGAGCAAAAATGATAGTGTAGAAGAGCCCTCAGGAGACCCTGGTGCCTCCTCTCTGCCCACAACAGCCGATTACCCCTCATCCGTCCCCTGTGGCTGACTTCTCCTGGCCTCCCGGAATGTCCCCGGGTTTCACCTGCACTGGGAACTTGGCCTCTCTTCTAGTTCACTCAGTTCCCGTTGCTTCAGGTCCAAACTCCCCAGCGATGCCCCGACTCTTCGGACTGACTTACTGCATGCCCTGCCGCCCTGGGCTCACTTCTCCCCAGGATGCTTCTTCTTGGGCGCCCCACCCCCCCGACCTCGCTTCTCCTCCAGACACTATAGCTGAGCCTGACCGGTCTTCTGAGACGCCCTATTCTGGCCGTGCCAAGAGCAAGAGCTTATCTTTAATCAGAAAAGCAGACGTCACTTTGAGTTATTAAGAGGAGAGTCATATCCCAATTGGATTGGGGGGGGGTGTCTAAGAGGAGTCATTAGCTGAATGAATCCGGTTGGCAGAAAGGGATTGAGACCCGGAAGAGGAGAACAGTTAGGAGGTGACTGTCCTAATCCAGGAGCAGCATGGCAAGGGCCTGTGCTAGAGCTGAAGCTGTGAAGTGAAGAGACAAGGAGGCCCCCAAGAGATGACTGGGAAAGTGGGCTGATGTATGGAGGCACCTTCAGCCTGGGGGATGGCAAGAGGGGGGACGCCGGGCCACGTCCCAGGTTTCCAGACTCCTCGGTGTCTCCGGCTGCCTGAACCCACCCGCCGGCTTCCCTCCACACAGCCCCACCAAGTTGCAAGGCTGCTCGGCCCTTCCGATCTACTTGGAAGGAACGTGGAGTTACATTTAATTAAAAGTATCTACACAGAAACGAGATTAATTAAGTCTCTTTTACCCAGGAGCCCTCTCTTTGTGTTCACTTAAATGAGGTTTTAAATGTTGTCTCAATGTTATATCTGGGCGAGATTTCTCCAGACAACACTTCGCGTGGTTCCGAGGCTCCTGCGTAGCTGGCTGGAAATTATTTAGTGATGAGAACAATCCAAGGGCAGTCTGCTCCCCCCTCACAGTTGAGCTCCAGGCAGGTGGGGACCTCGACCAGAAAGTCGAGTTTTATAATGAAATGGAGGGAATTTCTCTCAGGCAAGAGCTAACTCCCAAAGCCACCTCTTGCTGCCGAACAGGTGGTCCAGAGTGGTCTTCTGAGTCATGTTTATGGAGGACTCACCTGATCCAAGTTGTTCAGAATACAACTAGGCCTCCTGGAGTCAAGTGGCTTCGGCAGCGCCACCTACAGGCAAGACGTCTCTCCCAGTTGGTGTTTCTTACTCCTGCTCCCCCGGGGGGCCCAGAGCCCGGCCGCTGGGAACCAGCCCAGCCACCTTCGCTCTCCATTCGCAGGCTGCTGACCTCTACCCTGCGATCTTTTCTTACAACTAACATTCCCGAAAAGTGCATCAAGCTGGGTCATTCTCGGGGCGGGAGGTACTGGTGGGAAACAGGAGGTGTGGCGTGCACTCTGGGCATTTCCCATCACGTAGACAGAGGCAAGCATAGGAGCCCACTACGAGGCCAGTGGTGGGACAGGACGGGGACAGGTCAGGTGTAGACCCCATCACTACTTAGCCTCTCAACATGTGTCCGCTAATGAGCAGCCCTAAGGCCCAAGGAGGCACTGACGGGGCCTAGAGCCTTGAATGGGTCCTTGACCTTGTATGGCCTAATTAGGAAAGAGGTCTACACACAGACTGATCATTCCTGCCTCTGGGTTCCATCATTAAAACACAATGTGGGGGGCACCTGGGTGGCTCAGCTGGTTAAGCAACTGCCTTCGGCTCAGGTCATGATCCCGGAATCCCGGGATCAAGTCCCACATCAGGCTCCCTGCTCAGTGGGAAGTCTGCTTCGCCCTCTGCCCCTCCTCCATCTCATGCTCTCGCTCTCTCTCTCTATCAAATAAATAAATAAAATCTTGAAAAATACACACACAAAGGGGGGTTTCCCCCTGTTAGATCAGATGGTGCCTTTTGTACAGAAAAATTTTGTAGGGATATTCAGTTTTATCTGTGTTGCCCAACTTGGATCATTATTAATTTCATTTGATAAGCATGTACTGGGCACCAAACAGAGGGCAAGGCATCGTGTCAGATGCTAAACCCAGAAGACCCTGTGAGATAAAACCCCATTCTTGGTCTCTCACAGTCTCTGGACACAATGATGGGCACCCAGCAGTAGGAAGGTCAAGATCCATGCTAGGGAAAGCCCCCCATGTCCTCCCAACTGTGGGGACAGAGAGGAGGGGCATCAAGGCTGACCCGCAGCTGGGGGATCTTAGAGAATGTCCCAGGAAAAGTGTTGGTCAAGCCTTACCGGAGAAGTGGCGGTGATCCAGACAGAGGAGGATGTGTTCTGGAAGGTGGACACCTACTCTGCTTAGTCAAGGCACCTGCAGCAGCGTGGCCCCCAGCAAGAACACGGATGTGGAGCGCCGCAAGTTGGCTTCAAACCCACTTGGGCCACTCGTGGGTGAGTAAGGCTCCGAGCCCACACCTTCCTCATCTCTAAAATGGAGGAAATAATTCAGTAAGTGTTTCAAAGGGTTTTGTAGATCAAATGAAACAATTCCTGAGACTCGCCTATGCCAGGCTCTCCAGAAATCTGAGCTTCCCTCCTCACCTCACGTTGTGCCCATAAAATGTATTGTTGTTGTCAGATGTGTTATTTCCGAGCAACAGAACTGATTCTGACAGATTTAAGCAGAAAATGGATTTATTTAAAAGATGTCCAGTGGCTCCCAGTTATCAGGAAGTTCATCGCAAAACGAGGCTTGGAAAATGGGCCAAAGGAGGGTCGACTTTGCAGCCAGGAGCACCAGCAAAATCAGGTCACAGACTAGAACTCCTGTCCCTCGGATGGTACCACCCACCAGTTCCACTAGCGGCTGTCCCTGGACTCACCTGTCCCCAGCACCTGCCTCCTGGGTGGGCCAGCTGACTGAGGGAGGGCCAGACTTGCTCAGCCTGGGGCAAATGCCTGCACTGCTTGGAAAGCAAGTGGGTGGAATTTTCCATTCCTTTAGAGGAAAGCACACTCTGCCTCCAACCAAGACTCAGATGATGGGGAAATCCCCATACTGTGAGCCAAGCAGCTAAGATGCTGGGGCCCCACAAAGGAAAGAAACAACCAATGTCCACCACAGTCCCCCACTACCCGTGTCCTCTCCTCCACAGTAGTCTCCCGGGGGATGGACCGCCAGCAGCTGCCCTCACAGTGGGGACACTCCCCCCCGGGGGTGGGGGGCAGGGCACTGACCCCAGGAGGACGGGGTTCTCCGGCTCAGAGACTGCAGCCACACCTGCCGCTGTCACTGCCCGCCCCCTTCTGCGGCTCACTTTGGATCCCCAGCCCCCCATTGATATGGTGAGCACGAGCCTCCTGTAGCCCAAGATTAATTGGTGGGGGATTGGGAGATTTCTCTTCCATAACAATGGGCTTTTCTGCTCCTACTAATAAGACGCCAATTAGGATATTTACATTTTGGGTTCAACCGGAAGTTACGCCCACTTTCCAGGAGGTGGACCAGAGGGGTGGGCTCTTCCAGCCATGAGGGTGGCCCTGGCCGGGTGACACTGAGCCCCTCCCTGGGATGCTGGGAGGAAGGCTGTTAGCTCCAGGGGAAATGCAAATGAAGCCGAGTCCCCCTTCCCATTCTTCCCCTTAGGTTCGGACTCCTCAGAGTGGCTTCAGAGTGTCTTCTTATATAGGCCAAATGCTGTTTCAGGAAAGAAAGAAAAAAAGAGAGAAACTCTATTAGACGCAAGAAATCAATTCTGTTTCTTTTCCACTCTTCTTTTCTATTGCCCCCATCTCCTCCTTCAGACCACACCTAACGTCACCCTTCCTGTCCCCGCCCCTGGAAGAAGCCCAGGACAGGGACGCAGGACAGCTGGCACGCGGTCACTGGTCCTGCCTGGACACCGCCACTTCTGTTCTCACTCTCCTTAGAGAGTGCTCTCACAGCCAGAGTCTGCTTAACACAAAGGGCTGCAGAGTTTGGGGGGGAACGCAGGACTTGGGGGTGTCGGGTGCTCTGCCCGGACCCTCCACAGAGAAGCCGGAGCACTCTCCAGCCTGCACCCAGCTCCCAAGTCTCTGCGAAGCCCACGGTTCCGAGCATCACAGGGAGGGTCCAGTCCACATCCACTGGACTTCCTCTGGGTTGTCTGGCTGAGCTCTGCACCATCCCTACCGACCTGACCCTTCTTCTGGCGGAGGAGCCCTTCCCCAGGATGATGGACGGCGTGGTGGAGTTTGGAGCCAGAGACCCGAGTGGGCCTCCCCGCGGACCCGGACTGCCTCCCGTCCTCCCTCCCGTCCTCCTGCCTCACAACCTGGGCCTCAGGCTATGGCTGCAGCAGTTACAATGATACTGCCACCTGGGGGGCTTAAAACCACAGGAAGGCATTCTCTGGCCATTCCCGAGGTTGAAATCTACACCAGGGGGCTGAAATGGAGGCATCCCTCCAGCCGGGGAGTCTGTGTCTTGCCTCTTCCAGCCTCTAGGCGCTGCCGGGACTCCTTGGCTTGTAGCCACAACACTCCGGTCTTCAGAGCCAGCATGCTCCCGTCTCTCCCTGCTCTGTGTTCACATTGCTTTGTGTGTGTGTGCACGTGTTTGCAAGTGCATGCTTGTGTGTGCGTGTGTGTGCATGTGTTTGCACATGCATACTTGTGTGTGCGTGTGTGTGTGTGTGTGTGTGTGTGTGTGTGTGCAATCTCCTTATAAGGACACTTCTGGTTGCATTTAGGATCCACCGGACAAAATCCAGCATGACCTCCCCATCTCAAAATCCTTCACTGAAGCACACCGGCAAAGACCCTTTTTCCAAAGAGGAAAATATTCACAGGCCTCCAAGCTTCCGACCTGACATCTTCACGGGACGTATCCGCCTACTGGCCCCCAGCTCCCTGCTGCCTCTTCTGATCTGGGACCAGTGTCCAAGGGTCCCAGAGAGGCTTCTCGGAGTCTCGGTTATCCCTTCTGGGGTACAGGAATGATTTTTCCCCATCTGCTGACTTCACAGAGTGGTGGTGAGGATCGAGAGGTAATACACAGATTGGAAGCATTTTCTGAGCCGTAAAGGCCCACACAAATGCAAGACAATATTATTGCGCTGGGAGAGTGGCAAGTTCAGCACTTGAGAAAACTATCAGATTTTAAAACATGTGAGGGAATAGGAAACCAATGTTATTCAAGAACCTCATTTACAGCCCCCACCAAAGCCTCCCGCCCTCCCTACCTCCACTCTCCCCCGTGGCTGCAGGGGTGCGACAGAGGCCTGTCTTGGGGGTGGCTTTGTGGCCCGAAAACAAATCATTCTTCACAGCTTGCTCCCAAGTCCAATAAGCCAGAAGGAATTGGTAGAGAGATTTAACGATATGTATTTCAAGAAAAAGATGAAAATGTGTCTGCTTTTAGGAGATGCAGTAAAAATACATCAGCCCCACAATAAACTTTGCAGTGAAGATGCATAGAGGGGAAACATATAACGCAGTCAGGGCAGTAATGTCTCATTTATAGGGAAATCCTCTCCGAGTTCTATTAGAATGTGGCCCCCACCCATGCCCTACCGCATAGCCTCTGCAAACTGGGGGTCTCGCCCCTCCAGCTCCCTTCAGCCTCTGTAGGAAGCCCGATGGTTCCAAGGCAGCCTGACCCTTGGTCTCCCCCTCTGAAGTCCCTAAGACATGCCAGCTGAAACAGTTTGAGGACCAGTGATTCCCGCAGTGGGGAACTATGGCCCCCAGACAAAATCCAGCTGCCTTCTTGTTCTTATCAATAAAGCTTTATTGACTCACAGCCATGCTTGTTCCCTCCGCGGCTTTGAAGCCACCACGGGAGGATTCTGAGGTGGTGACTGAGACCAATCGGTTTGCTGACAGCTGAACTGCACCCTTAGCTCACAGGCTGCCGTAAGCAAAACTGTCCAGAAAACTAACAACGAAGTAATAGCTACTGTGTGGGAGCCTTCCTCTGCACTGGGCACGGCGCGATGCCCATGTGGACATCCCCCGATTCCCCCTGCAAGTAGCCCCATGATGTACTAGTCCTAGTTGTGCAGATGAAAAAACTGAGGCTCAGGGAAGTTCGGCACCTTTTCTCAAGGTCTCAACAGCTAGAAACCATCAGAACTGGGATTCGCACCCACGCGTCTGGGGGACTGTGAGTCTCGCTCTGGCTGCCGCAGCGCTGCAGCATCCGGGGTCCAGGTGGGCAATCTCAAAACCCTCTTGCAGTCTTCAGCAGCTGCTGGTTGCTTGGGATCTGAGTTTCTCCATCGAATTTCAGCACCGCCTGCAACCTGTGCTAAGGAAGGGAGCACGGATGCTCTCCTGAGCTCCCTCCTCCTTCCCCACCAAGGCTCCCCAGCCAGGTGCACGATCAGCTGGTTTCCTCCCACAGTTCTGCACGACCTCATGTCCCAGACGGCCTCCCCGCCTGCCCCGCTCCTGGGTGAGTTTCTGCTCCAAGGGGGCACCAGGAGAGCAGACGGGAAGCAAGGCATTTTGCATTCCAGTTCCCAGGCTGTTCAGATCTTACCTGCAATTCTTCTGACAAATCCTTATCAGCGATGCCCATGGCGAAGTCTGTGGTGACTTTGTTCATTCTTATTAGCTCTGCACAGATTAGTTCTTCACAGCGCTTGGCTGGTTCATACCGATTCCTGATAAATGTTTTGACTGATTTTCCTGACTTGGGAACCGTTGGGGACTGCGGTGGGGTGGAGGTGGAGGGCCGTGAGGAGAGGGGTGCCGGCGAGCCAGAAGCAGAGAAGATTGTGGACAGGATTACATCTGGCCTATGAAATATTCATCACATGCCTGCGAGAGCAGGGTCCGGGGAGTAGCTTCTCCACCCAGGCAGCGCTTTGAAATGCACCAGCTCTGGTGGGCTGGGGGCACCCGGCCACCGCCACCGGCCCTCGCTCAGCGCCCCCTGCCCCAGAGGCTTCTGAGAGAAGGAGGCAGAACAAGTTAAAAGTAAGAAGAACAAACCGGCTCACTTGGGCTTTGCCGTCTTCCTTGGTCTCTCCTTTCTCACCTGCTCTTCAAGAACAGCTTTTGATGGCAGAATACTGATGTTCCAGGTAGACCTAGCTGGGTCCCTCTTCTTGCCACAAACAGAAGTGTGTCTGAGTTCCACAGCCCACCTTTCTTCTCCTTTTTGGGAGGATTGCAGACAAGTGCTGGTAACTGAGTTGCATCACTGCTTCCTGTATTTATTTGTCCAACTAGATTGCATTCTGCTTAGAGACGTGCACACACACACACACACACACACACACACACACACCCCTGAGTTCCCAGTGCCAGATTAGGGACACGGTGGTTGTGGGAAACCTCTTCGCTGAGCTCACTACACTCCATTCCCTGGGCAGGGTTGGACAGCAGATACCAGTACCCGACACAGACATCGACCCTCGCTCTTCCCAAACTTAGAGAAGGCTTTCCAATCTTCCTGAACACCAGCCTCCAAGCCACCACGTCCAATCGAATGGACTTGACTAGGAGACGGACACCTGTTAGCAATCCTGGTTCTCCGGTCACCCTTCTTAAGTTCCTTTCGAGAACGTGCCATCTTTATATTCTACGAGCCCCTCTGGTCCTGGTATCAATTAGGTGTTCGGTATGTATTCGGAGATGAAATACGTAACTCTTCTCCTAGACAGGAGCGTGCATTCCTAAATTGTCCCAGGACCACAGAGGAAAGCTCTTCCACAGCTTTGCCTGTGTGTCCGGTCAAGGTCGACTTTAACAATTCCTTCACGTGTCTTACCCAAATCCTTCCTGCCGTAGGAGCCCACCCCTGGGCCCTTTCCCCATGGGAGACACCATACACTTTGAGAAGTGGAGACCTCCTTCCTTGCTGCCCTTTGCCACTGCCCATGAGGTTCGACTCTGGTGCGAGGCCGCCTCAGTCTAGGGGGACCCAACCCGTGCCAAGCATGTGGCCTTCACTCCGGACCCCCCCGGAGGACCCTCCGCCCACCACGAGGAGGCCCTCTCCTGCTGCAGCCACAGCTTCCTCATTAGCCTTTTGCCAGATTGATCTTCTCCCTGGTAGCCCGCAGAGCTCTGATTTGTCCTGCTGTCACCAGGACTAATGTTGATGGCGGCACCCCCCGGGGGCATCGGGCTCTCCAGCCTCCTGCCAGAGGCCTCAAGGAAAATGGATGAGCAACTGACCTGCAAAATAAATACCAGGCTTCCAGGTTCTGATAAAGATTAAATATTGGAAGAGTCATTTCAAATGAATATATAAAAGCAAATGGAAGAAGCCTTTTAGACACCGACAGAGTGAAGTACAAGCAAACAAAGAGAGATGTCTTCGGGGGAGTTCCATGGGAGGGAAGCTGGAGGCTCAAAATGCGATCTGCCCACCAACACCCTGGCTTCAGGAAAGATTCCAGAACAGTCCTGCCGGCCTCCCTCCCCCTTCCCCACCCAGCCGGCGAAGAAGAGAAAGTGCTAAGCTCCAGAGCTGCGCGCCAGCACGATGCTGAAGTCAGCCCTGCTGACGCTGGCCCATCCAACCGAGGGAGAAGCCCCATTACTCAACACCATCTGCCTTCGGCGTGGGGCAGCCAAGAGCCAGGATTATTGGCGGGGATGGGGCTCTGAGGCCCCAAAGGAGAGAGGTACCGGGGAAGAGCAAGGTCGGGCAGTGCCGGGACCGAATGGGGAGCCAGGAGAGAAGCCAAATGTCAGCAGATGGAGCCAGTGTTCCTTGAGCCTGGGGTGGAACAGGGTTTCTGGTCAGAACCTCGCACAGATTGATTGCACAACCTGCACAACCGGAAACCCCGAGCAGCCTGCATCTCGTGTCTAGACCCAAAGGATGCTGGAGCAGGTAGGGAACAGGAGGGGAGAGAGATGGTGCCACGCTTGGTTCTGTACCTCCGTGCCTCACAGACCCCCCGACAGCCCCCTGAGATGGGGGTTTCCACCCTTGCTTTCCAGGGGGCCCAGGGCTGGGCGGGAACCAATGGCCAGGAGGTGGGGT
>JAQQSY010003340.1:0-13037 GCA_028646535.1 Procyon lotor
TAAAGTTGTATATTTTTAATAAATTAATGATCTTTGGCATATTATAGGAAGAAATTTTGAGAAATGATTATTTGACCAATTTTTAAAAGAATTTCAGTAATATTACATGTAATTTAATTGCAAAATAACAAAGACAGAAATTTCACCATGGTGACTGTTGTGGTTTGTTGTGATTTTTATTTTGCTAAAGAGAAGAGCATGACTAATGAACCAAATTTTTAGAAGAATTGCTCTTTTTCTACCCTTGGTTATCAAAGAGAAGCTTTTTCCCTAAAACGATTATAACACCTTTGACTTCTTCATTTATTCCACAGTGGAATGACATACATAGTTGTTAAATCTGGGGGGGAAAAAAACCACTGGACTTAATCTACAGAGCCGCTTCTTCTTCTCTGTAATTTCTTGTCCAATATTGAAGGGCCTGCCCTAATCTGTGCTACATGTAACTGGGTGGGTGAGTCAACTTATTTCTGGAGCTTAGTATTAAAACTGTTACATATTCTGACATAAGATTTAGTATAAATAATGCTAAATTTGTTAATCTCCTTCTACCATTTCTTTGCATTGTTTTTAATTGTCTTAGACCCTGTGTAAGGGATGCTATCCATTGAATCTTGTTGAAGAACATAATATACACATTACTTTTATACAGGTATCTTCTATTGAAATCCATTACTAAATAAGAATTAAATATTTATGACATGGTATTTGTGGTACAGTTTAAACTAGTAAATACAAAGATTACCTTTGTATAGAGTGATGTGCATTGCTTTCATGCTACTTTACATATTAAGAATGACAATGTCAGTTAATATTATGGCATGAGAAAATGAAGGGTAAATGAAGTACAAAATTTAAAAATTCAGCTGAGGATTTTGTGTTTGAATGGATAATAAATTAACAGCCAAATTTTCAAATCTAAATATTTGAATTCAGGCCTGAACATTAAAACAAGATGAGCAAATCCCAATACAAATTACAACTATTTGAAGCTTCCCTGAGTAAGCTAGAAAAATAAATTACTCACTGACTGACTTCCTCAGGAAACCCTTATAAATTAAATCCTGATTTAAGTCTTTTTTTTTCTCCTAAAATGGATTAAAAGACAGCTTTTATAAAAAACTTAATTAGCACTTCTACTTTATGATGCTAGTACATATGCTATTTATGAAATTTTCTTTGGGAATATGCTCATCTTAAGGTAGATCAAATTCTCTCTTAATAAGAAGATCTCAATTAAGATTTCTTAGACATTTCTTGTGATGAGGCAAATTAAGGATTTGTTGATATAAGCAAATGATTTATATATTGATTTACTTTGCATGGCACATTGTTGCTTTAGCAGTAGGGGATGGTTATTTAAAGAGCTAAATTGCTCTGCAGGGTGTAGATGAAGCCAGGCAATGAATGGCTCCAATCAAGCCACCCACATTCTGGCAGGATGTCTGTGACTATGGAATTATGGATGCCATTACCCAAAATGTACTGCTAATTGTAATCTCTATTCTGAATCCAGGAGAATTTAAATGACTTTTGACTGCTAAAGACGTATAGCAGTGTTGAATCTCTATCATTTAACCACATCATAGCATCTCTTTATTTTCATTAAAAGACTATCATAAGACAGCTGACTACACATATGCACACACACACAAGCACAGACATATTAAACATTGGGATTCAGACATATTTCTTGCTGTATCAGGGAGACATAAGGCTAAGAGACCTTTTATATGAAGATAGGATTTACATCATTCTGAGAAAAGGATCCAGACATAATAGGCTTAACCCATGTGAACCCTTAATCATATTAGAAGTAATAATTTGTCATAGAATATATATGTCTGTCTCACCAATTTTTTCCAGAGTCAGGACATTTGGGTGTCCATGTGTGGCCTAGGACAAAAGAGTCCTACAAAAGTAATTCAGAAAGAACCACGCTGCCCTACTTTGGGAATCCATAGATGATAAAACCCAAGCCAAACGTTAAGAAGGTATTCATCTTATTCCCTCACACTAGTGTTTAATGGAATCTCAGCAGCAGCCTTGTGTGAACTGGACCACACAAAAGAGCAGAAACGTGATCACATAGAACTATGAAAACAGGGGGAGACCAGGAGACCAAGTGGTCTTGTCAAGCCTAGCAGAGTCTGGCAGCACTGAGGTACCCAGTGAAGAATGACCTGGCTTGTTTGTTTTGTTCTTTCTTGCTACAGAGCTGCAGCCACACTCAGTAGGAAAAGTTATAATGATAGCAATTATCAAGGTCCATTCATATGAGACACAAACACTTGTAAAGTACCCTCCACAAAGTCCCAGACATGCTTTTAGCAGACTTCTTGTGGAACCAAGATCCTACCTTCTATAGGCTGGAGCCCAAGCAAGTGAAAATTTCCCAGCATTTCTTTCCGGTGAGGTAAGGTAGAAAGAACTTTGAGAAATGTACTGTAAAGTACATCCACTGTCCCATCACCTGGAGCTGACTTACATAGAAATTTTATTATAGAAGATATTTGGGCTTCCTTTGGATAGAACAACCCAGCTTGGTCTTGGTTTAGGTTGCTATTTCAAACTTGATTATTGGGCCATGATAGCCTGACTTTGCCTCTGGGAAGGGTGAGATGGGGTGATGTACATATAAACTACGCTGCTGATTACCTCATACCATGGTTTTTCCCCTGTAATATTTTTCATTTTTTAAAAGTAGAGTGAATGTATTTTATTGACAATTAACAGAAATGAAAAAAGACAGAAATATGCAAACCTTATTTTTATTTCTCATAACTACTATGTCTACATATGATTTTATATATATCAATTTCTTTTGAAGAGTCAATAAAATAATCTTTAGACCTTATTTATCTTTCTTACTTTTCCCTTTTTAGATATCTCTTTCTCTCCAGTTACATGAGAACCTGATGTGATATTAACACACATACAGCATAATAGCATAACACGCAACACACAAGCTTTGAAATGAGACCAATCTCTACTTGAATTCAAATTTCAATAATTTGCATATTATCACCATATAAATTCCTTTCTGGCTCGCTCACATCCAATGATTGATTTCTATAAGAGTATAACAGCTATCACTAGTTATCATTATTCAATATTTCAATGACTTAAATATTTTCTTTATAATATTTAAAAATAATTCACATGCTATGTGTGAGATAAATGAAATAATACACATAGAATGATTTTAACAATGACTAAGATATACTAAGTACTTGATGAATGTTAGGTCTTATCCCTTTGCTCCTGAGACTTTTCTGTGAACTAGTTTTCTGGCTTTTGCATTAGAGTCAACCAAAATTCAAATATACATTTCAAACCTATTACACATTCTGGAACTCATCTTGCCAGTTAGAAGTTTAATATAAAGAACTTTAGGTTACAAGTTCAATAGCTCAGCATTGAACTTTTCCTTATTCAATTCCCAATTTTGTCATCTATCTTATTGTCAGTAAGTGAGCATTCATTTCTTTCAATTCCTGTGCCTCATCCTACAATCAAGGTTTGGGGTTTCTGCTTTTCCTCCCATGTTCTTGATCATTGTAGTGATAGTATCAATGACTTAGTCACTGACAATGCCTACATATAAACTTTCACAAATTCCTGTAGCAATCCAAAAATACTTAGTAATATATTTTCTCAACTCTATGGAACAGAAGAGAAAATTGATACACAGAAAGGCTAAGTAACTTGTTTGAGGTCACCACACTGTATATGGCAATATGGAATTGTCAACAATGGCTCTCTGGCTTCGGTGCCCTTACTCTTAAGCACTATGTTACGTGACTTTTTATAAATATCAACCAGAGTTCAAGTACTTACGTGCTAAATGAGAGTAGTTACCCTTTCCCCTATTCCATGTTTATTAGTTAAGTTTCTCTGACACTATCTGCAGTCTTTCTAGGGTTGCTAATCTACATTTAACCTTCCTGTTGCTTGATTACTTCACCTGATTTGACTTCTACTCTTCATTTGATATCAGACTCTTCACCACTGTTTGGGACTTTGGATTATCATCTCTTCCCAAGTTATTATTAATAATAATTACTATTATTAATAATTATCTAATTATTATTTATAATAATAATTTTATCTAATTATAATATATATTATATACATAATTATATACATAATTTTTATATAATATAAATTATTGATATAATAACCTAATAATCTACCTAGCCATTGGAGATTTGCCTTCAGTTCATTTCTATTATATATCTATACCAAGAGTTAGTTATATCTTTCCATGTCATCCATAAGACTGGCTTTTCTGTTTGTGGAAATGTTTTTTTTTTTACCTATCCAAAGGTTATTTGTTATTTCTGTTATTTCACCTGTACTTAGGATCACAATCGTTCTTGCTTTCACAGGACCCAGCTACTGGGACTGTTGATGGCAGACAGCCTTCAGCTGCTATTATTGCTAGTGATTCAGTTCTAGACATCCACCTTACCTAAAAATATAGCCCTTCCCAGAAACTACTCACATCTAATAATTGATCTGCACAGGAGTAGGCTGACCTGGCCATTTTGGCCTAATTTGGGATCATTGTGAAAAGCCATTATAGATACAAGCTTCTTGTGGAGTTGCTCCAGGCTTTTATTGGATCTGTATCACAGCTCATGTCTCCTTCTGTCCAATTCATCTTCTTTCCACTGGTGTCTATCCCATGGGTTCTCCTAAATAAACATCTTGCATGCTAAGTTTTATCTTAGAGGCTGTTTAATGGAGAAACTCATCCTATACAATTAATTCATTGTCTTATGTCTTTCCTGGACTTTGAAATCTACTTCTTTATAGGTTTCTTCTATTATTACTTATATATATTCCAGTCAATTCTACATTCCAATGATAGCAATGATAAAAATCTCTCTCAACATCAAGCCATAATAATCTCTCTTCTAGTTTTGGCTAGATATAGTGAAATGCTTGAGTGGTTGTCCACATTATCTACCTTCATTATTTATTTTATTCTCACTATCTCCTTAGGGCACTGCCATATGACATGCAAACATGTCATTCCACTAAAATTTCTCTTGTCAAGATGCACAATACAGCCTTACTTCTAAATCCTATATACACTTTTCCATTCACACTATATTTGAATTACTCTTTTAAGTGAAAATTTTCTCACTAAAAAGCACTCTTATTTTTTAGCTTCAGGAATATCATGCATTTTGATTTCCATTCCAATTCTTGAGCTATTACTTTTCTTTTTATAGGTTTCCCTTTATTGATTCTGATAACCAGTTACACCATGTGGCAGGGGGAATCCCCATCCCACCAATCAGTTCTCTGGCCAGCTGAGTGTTCTAGGATTCAACTCAATTCTGACACTACCTACCTGGAGATACCATCAGATTACATACTTTAAAGGCTCAGTGCTACGAGACTGGCCGTCCTCATCCCACCCCCAGCACTTCAGCTGTCAATTCCAAATCCAGATTGTCACTGTTTCCTGTGATTCTCACAGGCCAGCTATAGATCAGAGATTCCTGTAACCTCTTCCTAGACTCCATTAATTTGTTAGAGCAGCTCACATAACTCAGAGAAACATTTTACTTGGTAGATTACTAGTTTAATATAAAAGAATATAACTCAGAAACAGCCAGATGGAAGAGACAGATGGGGCAAAATATGGGGAAAGGGTACACTACTCTTCCCACATTCCCATATGTTTATTAATCCAGAAACTTTCTGAACCCTGCTTTTTTTTTTTTTTTTTGGAGGCTTCATTACTTAGGCATGATTGATTAAGTCATTGACCATTGGTAACTGAACTCAATCTTCAGACTTTCTCTCAGGAGGTCAAAGGGTGGGACTCAGTGATCCAACCCTTTATACTGGTATAAAGCCTCCATTCTTAGGTTACTTACAGATCTTTCCGAATGCTCTCTAATTAACATAACAGAAGACACACTTATTGCTGTCATCACTTAAAATTCCAAAGGTTTTAGGAGCTGTGTGTTAGAAAAGAGGATGAAGTTCCAAATGTGTGTTTCTTATAAATCACATATCACACCCTTTCTCTTCTCAATATTAAATGTTGTCATTCCTTTTCCCATTCTGTGCTTGCCTTCTCAACCATTTTTTTTTCCTTTTTTTTATTTGAGTGGTTGACACACAATGTTATATTCGTTTCAGGTGTACAATCATAGTCATCCAACATCTCTATATATTATGCTATGCTCACCACAATTATAGCGACCATCTGTCACCATACAATGCTCTTACAAGGTCATTGACTATATTCTCAATCTTCAATTTGTTTTTGCTTTGTCTATTTATCAAAGTTCCAAAACCTTACAATACAGATGTTATATTTTATGGGAAACAATACTTGCTGAAGTAAAAGCATAATAAACAAGCTTAAATCTTACAGGGAATTAAATAAGAGAGAATTTAGGAGAAATTGAGAGAATTTGGGGGAGTTATTTTTCAAAGGTACAATGGCATAAAATTCTCTAGAAATATCAAAAGATAATACCCTTTATATGCAATAACCACATATAAATATAATATTTTGAAAATCCTAAATTACAAAATGAGAAAAATAAATCTTAAAGTCTTAAACTGTACAAAAAAGAAATTACAAATTACCTATAAAAATAATATTTTCACCCACAGTTGTTTCACATCAGCCCCACACATGCAATAAATCAGTGGTAAAACATACTCAAACTGCAAAAGGAGTGAGGGGCAAATAACTGTTAACCGAAACTATGCCTGAAGAATGAGGGATAGATAAAGAGTACCAAAAATGTATTAACTAAGAAACAGTGTTAGAGTTTAAACATACCAGGTCACTACTGAGAGATTTTTGGAAGAATCATCTTTAACAAGTTAGACCTAAAATTAGGAAATGTTATATAAAGAATAAAATATTCAATAATACATTAAAGATACAGTAACCATCAAAATCTGTTCAGCAATGAAAACACTTTTCTCTAATATTGAGAGGTTTGTTTTAAGAACTCAAATAACTTGTATTTATATTTTCATTACTAATATACCTGGTAATTAAAAATACATTTGTCAAAATATTTATGAAGAAAATATGCCTGTTCACTTAAAAATTGTAGACTATGCTTGTCTACCTAGATATAATTCTGTGATTCTCTACATATAAGATTTAGTGAATTAATTTGGATCATTAACTTATTTTGAGCCCCTATTGAAATTCTCCTGAATTCAACCTGTATTGAGCAGCTCAGATTTTTTTAAAATTAGGAAACTGATTAAAACATGTTTCCTTTATGGTTTTAAAATTCTACACAATAAAATTAAAATGACTTAAATTTAAAGTGATTCTAGTTTTAAAGTCCAATTCAGTTATTCAATCTACAAATAATAAAACAAAAATGTAAAAAAAAAATGTATAAATGTATTTTTGACAATTTCTATATTGTCAAACTTGAACTAGAAGCTAGGATTATTTTCAATTTTTTTTTCTGCTAAAAGCCTTAAGCAGAAACTTTATAAATTTCATGGTGGTGAGAAATGTTTTCCCAGCATTACTAATTGGTCTAAGGACATTGGGTAAATATAGGGCATTGATTTGGTAGAAAATCAACTTGGAATGTGGATGGGAAGGAGACTAAGAGAAGTCCATAAATATTAACAGGAGATTTTGTTAACTTGCATATACTTTTACCAGTCAGCATATATGATTAAACTAATGCAAGAAATTCAAGCTAAAGACTATTTTTAAAAACCCTTAAAAAAGAGGTGCCTGGATGGCTCAGTGGATTAAAGCCTCTGCCTTTGGCTCCAGTCATGATCTTGGGGTCCTGGGATCAAGCCCCACATTGGGCTCTCTGCTCAGTGGGGAGCCTGCTTCCCCCTCTCCCTCTGCCTGCCTCTCTGCCTACTTGTGATCTCTCTCTGTCAAATAAATAAAAAGAAATAAAAATAAAATCCCTAAAAAAAAAATCCTAGAACAGTGCCACACAAATGGATGGGATGGAATGGGAAAGAGTACCGGACAGATAACAGACTACTTTCAGCTGATGTAGCAATAAAAAGATGACAATTATTGGGGTGCCTGGGTGGCTCAGTGGGTTAAAGCCTCTGCCTTCGGCTCAGGTCATGATCTCAAGGTCATGATCTCAGGGTCCTGGGATTGAGTCCCATATCCGGCTCTCTGCTCAGCAGGGAGCCTGCTTCCCCTCTCTGTCTGCCTCTCTGCCTACTTGTGATCTCTCTCTGTCAAATAAATAAATAAAATCTTTTAAAAAAATGATGACTATTATTTAGAGATAGAAGAAAGAACTTACCAAGAAAAGGGGTTAGCTTCCTAGCCATAAAAATTGAGGAATTTTATGGTGGGATTTTAATATGTTCCAATTCTAGAAGGATGTGGCTCTTCTTTTCCTTTAATTGTCTAATGCATTTTCCCTCAATTTTTCTCTTTCCTATTTCTCTATCTCTTCATCCCATTTTTTATTACTAGTTTTTATCATCTCACAATTAGTTCTGAAACCATACGAAAATCTTAAATTTGATGATTGGTTCTAGAAATTTATGTCTTTAGTAGCTGTGTTTACTGGTTATATTTATAAAATCAGGATTACCCATGGAATTATGTAGTGGAATGGATCCAATAGAAAAATAAATGTATTCTTGTCATTAACTCATGTCCTATGTGGGATAACATACAAAGAAGAAACCAAAGCATGTACTAGGTATCAATGTTTCTTTTGTCTGACGTTCTCTTTTTCATGGCCTTACTTTGATGAGTATTTCAAATAATATATCAAATAATATAAATTTTTCTTAACATGATCTTTAGAAAAAGAAAATTTTGTATATTCTTTTACACCCAAAAATAACATTTATTCATACCAGTATTCATTTGGATGAGATAAAAATACATTATTCTCCCTTAATACTTATAGTTAACGAACTGCTTGTTGGAACTATACTTCCAACAACTTGTTGGAGCCTACTATATTATTTATTAAACCTATTTCATTTTGTTATTTGGTCATGTATATTTAATGTTTAAGATATCTTGTTGTTGTTGTTGTTGTTCTCTGATATCTTTTTTTACCTTTAAATCAAATCAGATGATCAGTCTTTTCATCCTGATCCTTCTAACATCAATATATACTCAAAATTGATGTCATGTTTGGTTGTTGGCTTTATTTATGAATAAAAATTTTGATGTATTAGTTTTAGCAACTAAACTAGTGTTGTTTTCTTGGCTCTTATATAATTGTCATACCCTGACATGAATGAGAATACTGTTGTGACTCTTCATTTCTTTGTATAGATCCATATTTCCATTTGGCATAATTTTCCTTGTGCAGAAGAATGTCTTAACATTTTTTATAGTGTGAGTCTACTAGTTATGAATTGTTTTAGCTTTTGTATAGTTGGAACAATCTTTCTTTTTTACTTTAAAAAGCTTTTTCAGTTATAGTATATAGGCTGACCACCTATTGATTTAAAGATGTTCCTCCACTGACTTCTCAAATTATTTCCACTAAGAAACCTGTTGTAACACTTATTTTAATTTTCTGTATGTACATGGCTGCCCCCCCCAACCTAGTTGCTTTTAAGATTTTATCACTGGCTTTGATCAATTTTATTATAATTTGTCTTGTTTCTTATGTTTGAAATGTTTTGGTTTATTATTGCTTTATAATTTATATCAAGTTTTAAAAGTTTTCAGCTATAATTTCTTCAAATAATTTTTTGTTTCCTCCATTTTATGTTCTTTGAGGATTCCTGTTATACAAATATTTGATTACTTTGAGTTTTCTGGCAGTCAATTGAAGCTCTATTCATTTTCTAAGTAATTTTTTGTTCTTTTCGTGTTTCATTTTAGATAGTTTCTATTGCTTATCTGCCATTAATCCCATCTGGTATGATTTCATCTCACATACATTATAATTTTCATCTCCATGAACCATAATTTATTTCATATCTTTATCCTCCATGTCTCTAGTTATCTTTTTGAATAAATGAAATATAATTATAACAGCTATCTTAAATCCTTGATTACTAATCTTAACATCTGTATTAATTCTTGGACTGTTTTAACTGATTTTTCTATGCTTTGTGGATTATATTTTACCACTTCTTGGTAATTTTATATTGTATTAAAAACAATGTTTATTTTACCTCGTTGGATGCTGGATAATTTTGTAATCCTATAAATATTTTTTTTAGCTTTTTCTGAGATGTATTTAATATGCTTGGAAAGAGTTAAATCCTCTTAGGCCCTGCTTTTAGGATTTGCTAGGTAAGACAAAAATCAGTGTTTAGTCTAGACTAAACAAAAATCTAGTGTTTAGTGTTTTTTCTTTACAACTAAGGCAAGACTATTATGAGTTCTCTACCAAGTGTTCTATGATTTAGTAAGTTTTCCAGCCCTGTGTGAGTACCAGACAGTATTCCTTTTAATCCTTTTTGATCCTCTTCCCTAAACACTGAGGAGTTTTCTCAAGCTCATGTGCTGATCAATATCCTGTTGAATAACTGAAGGGGACCCTCTGCAGATCTCCAGGGTCTCCCTATGAAACTTTATCCTCTCTGATACATATCTCACAAATTCTGGACAACTTCATCTCCTAGAATCTCAACTTTTCCTCCTTAAATCAGGAAGTCCTCTTGATCTGACTAGATTTCTATCCCAATCCCCACAGTGCCATCTGGAAAGTCAAGGCAGTAAGCTTAGGAAATCATAAGGCTCAACTTGCTTGTGTCCTGTCTCTCAGGGATCATGTCTTTCATTGCCTGATGTTCAATGTCTTGAAAATTATTGTTTCAGATATTTTGTCTGAATATTAAGTTATTTCAGGTAAGAAATTAATCTGTCCTATATTATTTTATATTGGCTGACAATGGAAGTCATGGATAACATACAAGAATGATCCTTTGGTGCCTTGGTGGCTCAGTCAGTTAAGCATCTAACTTTGGCTTAGGTCATGATGTCAGGGCTCTGGAATCAAGCCCGGTGTGGGACTCCTCTACCCTCAGCTGGGAGTCTGCTTCTCCTTCTCCCTCTTTCTCTTTCCTTCCCCCCAATTCATGCTCTTTCTCACTCACTCTCTGCCTCTCAAATAAATAAATTAAACAAAAAAAAAAAAGAGTGATTTTTGCTGGTTCTTTCTACTTAGTGGTATTGTTTTAAGAATTTCCATTAAAGGGTGCCTTGGTGCCTCAGTTCATTGATCATGAGACTCTTAGTTTCAGCTCTGATTACATTCTCGGGGTCATGGGATCAAGCGGTTCCAGGCTGTGTGCTCAGCACTGAGTCTGCTTGAGATTCTCTCCCTTCCTCTCCCTTTGCCCCTCCCCCTGCTCATGCATGCATGCACACTCTGTCTCTCTCTCTCAAATAAATAAAATTCAAAAAATAATTTCTATTAGGATCATATAAGATATTTACTCTACTGTCAAAGTCTATCTAGAGTCAGAAAATGTCTGTAGACCAATATTTGGTATAGAATGTGTAACTGTCCCTCAGAACAATGTACTGATTAAAATATAACCTATGAGAAATTATATTAGTTACCAAGCATGCTTAGATATAGACTTAAGAAAAACATGTACTGGCAATGAGCCTCTGGGGGAGAGGACCATATACGTCCTTGAATTCGAGCAGCTGGGGATGCCCGCCCGCTCAGGGCAGAACGCCACCTGCTTCATTTTTCCGTTATCTCCCCTTCCCCAGAGAGTACCTTCAGTTAGTTAGATGACCCGCTTGTTTGGGTTTGCTCATTATAGATCATGCACTATGTGACCAGACATATTTTGCCTTTCTTCTTACTTATCTACAAAACTCATAGTCAATGTGTGACCTACCCTGGCTTCTTTGTTGGTTGTTACCTACTTTCTAATAAATATGAGACTGGGGAGTTATTAGGGCAACAGTCTTTTCTACTGTCGTCCCCGCTCCCTTTTTCTTGCAGCTGACTTGTTTGTGCCTCATTCTTCTCCTGTGCGCTGTCAGGAGGCGGCAGAATGTATCTATATGGTATAATTGTATTTATGGTTAGAGGAAAGGAATATAAAAATCCTCAAAAAGAAAGAAAATGGATATAAAGTTAGATCATTTCTCTTGTAAAATTATTATTTTTTTATTTTTTAAGATTTTATGTATTTATTTGATACAGAGAGAGAGATCACAAGTAGGCAGAGAGGCAGCCAGAGAGAGGGGGGGAAGCAGGCTCCCCGCTGAGCAGAGAGCCTGATGTGGGGCTTGATCCCAGGACTCCGAGATCATGACCTGAGCTGAAGGCAGAGGCCCCAACCCACTGAGCCACCCAGGCACCCCTTTCTTATAAAATTATTTATCAAAATATCTATTTATTGAGAAAACTGCCTGGCAATGTTTTGACATGTCTAGCTAAGGTCTTTGATTGTAAGAGTATATATCTGTATCTATGTAACTATATATATAAATATATATATATTTTATTTATAATTCACTATAAATATATATGTATATATTTCTTCATAGACAAAATAGATTAATTAAATTTTACTTAATCTTTTTTTTTAAGATTTTGTTTATTTAGTCGACACAGGGAGAGAGAGAGATCACAAGCAGGCAGAGAGGTAGGCAGAGAGAGAGGGAAGCAGGCTCCCTGCTGAGCAGAGAGGTGGATGTGGGGCTCGATCCCAGGACCCTGAGATCATGACCTGAGCCAAAGGCAGATGCTTTAACCCACTGAGCCACCCAGGTACCCCAAATTTTACTTAATCTTGAAGGCAGTCTTGAGCTATTTAAATGTATCATTTTTCAAAACTGTAGTCCACGATTCAGAAAGATTGAAACAATTTCTACTGCAAATAATTTTCACTGTGGCTTTTTAAAATTTAATGATAAATTAGATTTACTATAAAAAAGATTATGCTTGATACTGAGAAATCTAGAAACTGAAAATTGAAAGGTGAATATCTCAGGGCTCTAAAGTTAATAAAAGTCAATAAAAATATATACTCGAGATTTCTTATTTCTGAATTTCCTTTATGAGTATCTGTGTATCCTGATGTGCCTGTGG
>JAQQSY010003341.1:0-13037 GCA_028646535.1 Procyon lotor
TAAGGGTGGCTGGGAGGTGGGGGGTGTAGGGATAGGGTGGCTGGGTTATGGACATTGGGGAGGGCATGTGCTATGGTAAGTGCTGTGAAAAGTGTAAGCCTGATGATTCACAGACATGTACCCTGGGCAAATAACACATTATATGTTAATTTAAAAAAAAATTTTTTTTAAATAAATAAAAGCCCAGTGCTTAATCTTAAATGCTAAAAAAAAAAAAGAAAAGAAAGAAAGAAAGAAAGAAAGAAAGAAAGAAAGAAAGAAAGAAAGAAAGAAAGAAAGAAAGAAAGAAAGACACTAGAATATCCAAGGCAGTCTTGGGAGAAAAGCAAAGAAACAAGTTGTATGGGTACACTATATGATTTCAAGATCTCCAAAGCAATAGTAATCAGATTAAGAGAGAATGGTGATCTCATAAAACTCACAAACAGATCAAAGGAACAGAAAATACAGAGCCGAGAAATAGATCATACAAAAATGGTAATTTGATTCAAATATTTTACAAAGGTCCCAATGCAGTCTAATGAGAAATGGTAAGTCTATTCCACAAACGGTCCTGGAACATATGGATATCCATCTGGAAAAAAAGAGCCTTGGCACCAGCCTTACATCATATACAGAATTAACTTTAAATGGATCTCTGTCCTAAAAATAAAAACTAAAACTATAAAGCTTCTAAAAAAAAAAAAAAAACAAAACAAACCAGGACACTATGAGGGAAAGATATTTTGCTCAGATTCAAAATTATTTTAAGACCCAGAAAACTAATTATGCATGAAAAATGATAAATTATGGTACAAAACTGAAGTCTTTTGCTCACCAAAAGACCCTGTTAAGTAAATGAATGTGCATGCCATAGACTAGAAGGAAAATATTTTCAAAACATATATTCCATGCCATACTAATATCTAGTATATACAAAGTACTCCTGCAACTCAATAATAAGAATGCAACCCAATAAAAAATGGACAAAAGATACGATATAGCTACTTTACAAATAAAACAAATGGCTAATAAACTTATCAAAAAGTGCTCAACATCATTAGCCATCAGGGAAATGCAAACTCAAACTATGGTGAATTATCAGTAATACCCACCAGCATGGCTAAATTAGAGAGACCAAATCATCAAATGTTGGTGAGCATGCAGAAAAACTGGGACTCTTACATATTATTAGTGAGTATATAAAGTAAACCACTTTGGGAAAAGTCTTGTGGGTTCTTAACAAAACATTAACATTTACCTACACACCCTATGACCCAGCAACTCCACTCCTAGGTATTTACTCAAGGGAAATAAAAAAACATATATCCACAGAAAGACTTGCACATGAATGTTTATACCAGTTTTTTTTTTTTCATGATAACCAAAACCTGGAAATAGTCCAGGTACTTATTGTCAAGAGAACAGAAAACTGTGGTATCTTTATACAATGGTATAATACAAAATACTGATCTATACTATACTATGCATGAGCCTCAAAAAAAAAAATCATGCTGAGAGAAAGAATTGTTACACAAAAGAATTTATTCTGCATTATTCAACTTATGTGAAGTTCTAGAACAGACAAATCCCATGTATGCTGGGGAGAAAATCAGATTAGACTTTTGCCTCTGTGGAGATGAAAATGAGGATTGACACAAGAAAACTTTCATGGATGACAGAACTGTTGTATAGTTACGACAGGTGTGTGCATTTAGTAAATTAAGATTTCTGTACTTCAGCATGTAAATTTTATCTCACAAAAAGAACGATAGAAAAATTTAACTCATTAATGATATGCATGCTGAAATAATTAGGAGGTGAAGCATATGCATGTCTGCAATTTACTTTAAAATGTATCAAAAAAATAAGACAGCCTGATGGATGGAGAGACGGATAGAAAGATGCAGAAATGTGATCAAACAGAATGAAATGGAAATTGAAGAATCTACTAGGTATTTGTGAGTATTCACTTGGTTCTTTCTTATTTTCTGTATATTTAGTGATGTTCATAATACAATGTTGGGACAAAATTACTCATTTTGTGATCTGAAAAATAAATGTAATTTTTCTAGACCCAAATATTTCTCTCCTAAAATAATGAGACATTAGACTATCTTTTATCTCCATAAGTCCTTCCAGCAATCTGATCTAATTGTACCCTCTGCCTTGTATCTACAGCCAGACTGCGATCACGTCTCCTTCAAAATATTATCGAAATGCACATTTCCCTTCTAATTACATCTTATAACTCATACCGTACTCATCATCAGTTTTTCAGAAACTTAAATGCCTGACACGTTAGCTGGATTCCTAATGGTATACATTTTTTTTGCTCTTGCCTGCTAAAGATTTCAATCTTTTTTCTTAGCATCTTCAAAAAAAGATTTCTGTGATATCATCTGCCTTTCATGTGGTACTAAACAGCTTTCTAAAGATAATTCAGACTTTGACAAGTCTTTTAAATTAACATTTAACCTTGTCTACTGGATTGTACCAGATTGCCTTTGCCCAATCATATAATGTAGCACAACACAGGCTTAAATACTCAGTATTTTCCACTAATTCATTTTTAAATTTTAATGTCCTTGGACAAGCAAATATTTGTGTGGTTTAATTATTAGTTTTCCAAATTTCTGTATCAGTAATCAATGTCATTCTCACCATTTCACAATTAAGTGCACTCTCTCCATACCTCATAAATTTGTCAGCATTCGTTCACACAAACACACACGACTCTGACTGCAATTTTTGGATATTCGCAGGCCCTTGAAGCCCAGCCATGATCCATGTTCTACACCTTCCTCTTAGCTCTCTTTATGAAAGTATACACCACGGAATGCAAGAATTGGTCAGAAAATTAAAAACAACTAACTGGGATAAGGGCCATTATTTCAACGTCAGGCGAAAATAATATTAGAACCCTTCAGAGAGCCTCTGATTCCACAGGACAAGGAGGGTGGAGAGGCTGAAAACGAAAGGTTAAGCAAGAAGTAGATGTGAGGGGCTTTGAGGACAGCTGCTTCTCAGGAAGGGACAGTTTCCAGCAGGCTGTGAAGTAGACCCTGCTGCCTGGGGTCCCCCACACCTCCGCAGCCACGCTGGGAAGAATGGGACATTGTCGTAGCCTTGGCGAGAAGCTGGGACCTTCAGAAAATGCCTCAGGACCCCAAGCAGAGGCCGAAGCACAGGGAGCTGGATGCACAGACTTGCTCCTGGGGCAGGATGGGGGCAAGGGTTCTATTCTTAAGGTAGAGCCTCTGGGGGCCAGAAGGCGGCACAGCCCTCCCTAGACCTCCTGCCACAGGCCAACGCATCACGAGGGGCATCTAGTGGAGAACAGAGGTCCTGGGGAAGGAGAGTTTTCACAGCCCGGAGCACTCGGTTTATCTTCATCTGCCCCTTCACCAGGAAACCAGAGGTTTAACTATTGTGGTTTTCCCATGCTCCCAGTCCCAACCCCCAGGGAGAGCGTTTACGAGGAGGCGAAAGAAAAACAGCTCCAGGGAAGGAGGGGGACACTTGGTCATACTTACCTAAGAGTAATTTAGGAAAATTTGACGTTTCAATATTATGATAATATACTATTGATGTTGTAGTGGCGACAAATCCCATCACAGCCGGCATGAAGAGGTGGAGATGCCTCGACTCCCGCCGCCTGCGGAGAGCGGTACAGGGTCAGTGTCTGGAGCCCATGGCTCCAGATAGTTTCTCATTTTTGTTTGCAAATTGTCCATTAAAACTTTCTCTTAGTAATAAGATACTTAAGATACAGAATGCAGTAGTTGTTGCTAAGAGAACATGCAAAGGAAGGCTATACCGGGAGACATAATTCTGCCGAAAGGATTTATCCCAACACCGAGGACAGGGTCCCACAGCCAAACGAGCCCTCAGATACAGCAAGAGCAACATGTAACTTTTCCTCTACTGAAATAAGTTAACACCTAAAGCAAGTAAAAACAGCCACAAGCATATGGGCTCTCATGTACAAGAAAAGTACATTTATTCCGTCATAGTTTCCCTAAACTTTATGGCTCTTAGTGATTTCACCATTGGCATTGATGCATTCAACACACATGAGTTTGCTGGGTTCAGTCACTGCTAGATGTTGAGACGCAACAGCGAGCACAACTAGATACAGCATCCAGGGTCACAGAGCCTGGAGTCTACTGGAGATAGCAACAGGAAATAAGAAATTATTACACAGGTGAAGGGGCTGTAAGCATATGCAGGGCCAGGGTCTGAGGAAGAGAAAGCTTTGTGAAGGAGAATGAAGAAGTGCTGCCTAGAGGAGGAAGAAGGAAGATTGTTTCAGTGTATCACATGCAACTGAGTATGACTGAAAAGAAACTACATTTTACTCTGAGGGCAGCAGAGAGCTTCACGCAGGTTGGAAACCACGACAGAACTGGCTTTGCAGGGTAGACAGCCCTCAACTCCATTTACATTGATAAGGCCACCTAGTAAAATATCTAACTTTTCTCAAATGACTTAAGTACCTTCATACAGAAACAGTATAGAGAGTGACTCGATTGAGAGTGGGGGAAAGAGGAGCATTTGGGAAAGACACTTCGAAGAGGTATGGTTGGCGGTGGAAACAGAAATATGAAAGGGAATCCATTAGTCAGGAACGCGGGAGAAGCGCACTTTAAAAAGAGGGAACAGAATGTGTAAATACATAGGAGCACGAAATTATGTGATGTGTTCAAAATTCCAAGTAGTTTAATATTCTCAAACAGAAAGTTTGAGATAAGATGTATGGTGAAAGGCTCTGTGTGCCATGGTCTGGAGCTGGAATCTAACCTTTTGGAAAATCAAAATACTTTACAGGTAAGTGGCATGATCAGATTTTTTGGGAGGGGGTGTTCTAGACAAATCAATCTGGTAATAACGTGAATGATGGAGTCCATAGGTAGCGTGCGGCTCTGAGGAGAGCAAAGAGATGTAGAAGGAAGCAGTTAGCAAATTATGACTATAGGGCAGGCGAGAGATGACGGAAGCCTTAATAAAGCTTTGATAGCAGAAACGTGGAAGTAATACAACATCTGGGAAACAGTCACTGTTAAAATGGACAGGACTTAAATAGTATTAGGATGTTAGGGTGATGGTGAAGGAGATATAAAGAGTAATTCCCAAGGGGGCTGGCTGAGTGGATGGTGAAGAGGATGAGCAGATTGGAGAAAAGAAGCTACTAAGTTCCAGCAAGGCCATGTGGACCGTGAAGGTGTCTATTCAATATGCGAAGGGAGTTGTCTAATAAGCCCAGTTTAAGCAAACATTTGGAATGTGACCAGTGATATACTTGGAATCGTTAATATGGATATGGTAACAAAAATGTGAAAGTACCACAATAGCATAAAGGCTGGTTTAAATCCCCCCCGAAATAGTTCAAAATGGTCAAAAAGAAAAAGTAGGAAGTAAATATTTCATCAGCATGGAAATTAGGAAATGCTTCCAGTATTCTTTCATTATAGAACAAAAGATTTAAAAAAGTACTTGCCTAATATTTAAGGAATTTAAAAATGAGCATACCATCTATCAAGGCCTGTAAATAAATGTGGTCAGAGCCAGACTCAGAAGAAAGTTTATAACCAACTGTAAACATATTCAGTAAGAATGTAGTGAATTCAAGAAGTTAGAAAAAGAATGACAAAACAACATTGAGGAAGACAATAGAGTAAGGGATGAATAAAGATAGCAACAGCTATAGTAAAGTTTTATACTTATTGTGGCATTTCTTTGTAAGGGATTTCATGGGTCTTTTAACCATCTTAGTCTTTTTATTAGGATTACTATTATATTATTAGTTGTCTACTTACAAAGATGCACAAACATGTGTGTGTGTGCTTTTTATTTAGATTTTTTATTTAAATTCAATTAGCCAAGGTATAGTACAGCATGAGTTTTTGATATAATGTTTAATGACTCATTAGTTCAGTATAATACCCAGTGCCCATCATATCACATACCCTCTTTAATGCCCATCACCCAGTTACCCCATCCCCCACCCACCTCCCTTTCTGCAAGCCTCAGTTTGGTTTTTTTTTTTCCTCACCATAGCACAAGTTTTGAGTGGTGTCCCAACCCTATTCTCTCCCTTAAGTTCTGTTATTTTTAGAGTGTGACTCCCAGACCTCAAGGTTCTGGTAGAAGCACACACATCCCATTATAGCAGAAAGTCTTTACTCAGAAAGTAAAAAAGAAAATCAAAATGTATTCATTATGGAAGACGAAAAAAAATTCAAAAAAGGCAAAATGATAAAAATAAAAGCTTAAATGAAAACACAATAATAGTGAGGACTTTTTTTTTTTTTTTTTTTAAAGATTTTATTTATTTGACAGCGAGAAACACAGCGAGAGAGGGAACACTAGCAGAGGGAATGGTAGCGGGAGAAGCAGGCCCCCTGCCGCGCAGAGAGCCCGATGCGGGGCTCGATCCCAGGACGCTGGGATCTGACCTGGGCCGAAGGCAGACGCTTAACGACTGAGCCACCCAGGCGCCCCAATAGTGAGGACTTTAATACACATTTTTAGAATTAGATGAATTAAACAGTATAAATGTAACACACAGGACTTGAATAATCTAATCAGTAAACTCAATAAAATTTTGTCTCCAACAAAAAAAATATTATTTTCAAATTATCATTAAAACTGTATAAAATAATCAAATATTTAACTATAATGGAAATGTTAATGAGTCCTAAAGGTATTTGTTTAACAAATTATATGCTCTACTAAAAAGTCAATCATATTAGACTAAAAAGCAAACTGAAAATGATTCCTAGATCTAAGAGACTATCTAAAGCAGAACCACAAACTATTTATATAGAAATAAAAAAGTATATTTCTTAAAAAAAAATCTGTGCAAAACAGGTAAGGGTGCTTCAAAAGAAAAATGAGTAGCTTTAATACTTGCATTACTAAAAAAGAAAATCAAATACCAATTAGGTATTTATTATACCTGCTGCATTATTTCACTAATTATAATGAGCATTTGTTACATTTTAAGTAAAGAATAGTTCACAAATATTTTGTTAAAGAAAAAGGAAGGAAGCATTGATCAGCAATGCCAAATGTAATAAGTATGATAAGGAAGAAAAGGTGTTCATTAAAGTGTCTTTAATGTTCACTGGCATTCTTTAGAAGCAGTTTCCAGAATAGCACAAGGCAAGCAAGAAAGCAAACTAATTCTGGAGTTCAGGAATCATTGGAAAATGATTTTGGAGAAGCTTGGATAAAGAGAGTAAGAGGATGGACATTGGGGAGGGTATGTGTTGTAATGAGCACTGGGTATTATATAAGACTGATGAATCACAGACCTGTACCCTGAGCCAGATAATACATTATATGTTACTTAAAATAATAAATAAATAAACAAACAAATAAATAAAAGAGTAAGGGGAACCAATCAGCAGTCTGCAGCTAGGGAATGGAAGGGGGTAACACAAATCAAGAGTGCATTTCTGCTTGATTTGAGGATGGGCCTTTTATATCATTACTACTATAAAACAAGTTTCTGCCATCAGTATATGTCTTCACCATTATTAGCCCAGCCTCTAAGTCTCTGACTGAATCTATACATCAGTCATGAGGCTGGAAAGAAGGAAGCATTCTTGCCTACATGGTGTCAAGTTTTTAGGAAATGTTGGACTGATTCATCTTCCACTTTATACATACACATAGAAACACACAGAGGCAGCCTGTATGTTAAGGGATTAAAAATCGAAGACTAGAATTGCCTATGCTAATACAATAAGGTTTTAAACAGTAATTAATAATAGCCAATCAAGCTTCTAAATGCCTGAAGGCATGCAATATCATCAGAGTCCCTGATTTTTCTTTTCATCAGAGACCAAGACGTGTACATCCACGCAAAGAACTGTCATAAAACATTACAAAATAGTTGGCTCTGTAACAAAAGCTCAGAAGTTTCATTCCTCACTAATTGCAACAGAAAAATATAAACAGATGTCGGGGAGGTCCTTATTAGATAAAAGAAAAATGATATTTGAGCTTTCTTTTTAAGAACTCTTAAGAACTCTTCCTATCAGTTCTTTAACTGATGGTGCACTATTTAACATAATATCATAATCAGAATTCTCTTATTTGATATCGCTTATCAAAATTATTTCCTATGTTTTGTTAATATGTGATAAAAATATTTTTCCCACATTATGTTCAGGTTCATAAGTAGAGTTCATTATATTCTAACTGCTTAATGCAAACTTCTTTTATAAGAATGACAAAATTCCTTCAAAAGTATGGGTTTAAAAAAAAAAGTATGAGTTTTATGGCAAATCCTGATTTTAAAAATTTTGTGTTTTGCCTCTATTTGTGGCTATATTCTCACTAGTTCTCAGATTTCTTTCTTTTTTTTTTTTTTAGTTCTCAGACTTCTTTAATGCCCGCCTCATCTATCTTTGCTTCTTTATAAAACAAAGGTAAACATCTGAGAACTGGTTATACATTTATATGTAAATATGTAGCTATTTGAGCTATATGTCAATATAGACAATCTTTCTATATATACCTCCACTGATAAAGTAAACATCAAAGTGTTTAAAAGGAGAGAACTTTCTACAAGAGCTACAGAGATGAAGGATCAAAGAAATAGCACATGAATAAGCACTAGTCACAAAGACCTGAGTTTTTATTATTAAAGAAATTTCGTGTAGTAACATGAAAATATGGAAAAAACACATGATTCTCAAATGCAGCAGTCCCCCTTTTATCTGCAGCCGATATGTTCCAAGACCACAGTAGATGCCTGAAATCACAGAGGGTACCAAATCCTATATATATTATGTTTTTCTTATACATACATACCTAAAGTTTAATGTATAGATTAGGCACTGTAAGAGATTAACAACTGATAATAATAAATAGAATAATTATAACAATATACTGTAGTAAAAGTTATGTGAATGTGGTCTCTTTCCCTCTCTCTCAAGATAATTTATTGTACTGTATTCACTTTTCTTCTTGTGATGATGTTAGACAAGAAAATGTCTACATGACGAGATGAAGTGAGGTGAATGGCATAGGCATTGTGATGCAGTGTTAGTCTACTGACCTTCTGACGACCCTTCACCAGAAGGAGGGTCATTTGCTCCAGACTTCGGTTGATCATGGGTAAATGGAATCACAGATAAGCAAGACTGCTATAAATGAGTGACAGCTGTTGTTTCTCATAAGTTATAACTAAAAAGTTGAGCCTGACTTAGTATGCTCTTAACTACCATCTATACCAATATACTTACTAGTATAGTGTAATCATATTGTTGAATCACTTACGAATCAGAAACAATGCCTTCTGCTATTTCACAAACATGCACAAAGAGAAGAGCAAATGTAAGAATCCATCTCAGGTTATGTCCAGGAAAATGAAGCCAGGTGTTGTGATGAATTTGTACTTTTGAGCTTTGACTTCCCCACCCTGAAAAAAAATAGAGAAGTAAAAGGATTCATTATAATCAGGGAAATAATTCATATTGTGTCATCATTTGGGGGATGGGAGATTCCTGAAAGAGGAATGAGAAGTGCTTTCTAGGGTAGCAATGAAAATCCTGGTCTGTTTTCATTATGTTGAAAAAATAACAATTCAATTTCAATGAATTTTTATAGGACTGCCTAGGTTAACACATTGACATCTGTTGCAGTGCTCAAGAATAAGGCCAACTCTGGGTGACAACATGGTTATCTCATGCTAATCAGAGCTCTTACTGACAGGCCCCTGATTCATTTAAAAGGAAACCAAATTAATGATGATGTTAATAAAGCAATTTGGTGTCTAAAATCTTTCAAAACATGAGATTTGGGTGCGCCTGGGTGGCTCAGTCGTTAAGCGTCTGCCTTCGGCCCAGATCAGATCCCAGGGGCCTGGGATCGAGCCCCGCATCGGGCTCTCTGCGTGGCAGGAAGCCTGCTTCTCCCGCTACCATTCCCTCTGCTTGTGTTCCCTCTCTCGCTGTGTTTCTCT
Organism: Procyon lotor; assembly: GCA_028646535.1. Taxonomy (NCBI): domain Eukaryota; kingdom Metazoa; phylum Chordata; class Mammalia; order Carnivora; family Procyonidae; genus Procyon; species Procyon lotor. The sequence goes on from JAQQSY010003341.1 coordinate 9,959, forward strand.
CTGTCAAATAAATAAAATCTTTAAAAAAAAAAAAAAAACATGAGATCTGTAGGGGGACTAACGAAAAGAGCCATATTTGGTCATGAAATGTAGAACTCATTAGTTGACTCAACTCAATCATATGCATATCATGTGAGAAAAATTATAACCTATGACTGGGCCAGCACTATTCAACAGTGATAGTGGTATCTTCTCAAAGAAATGTTTTGTTTATACAGAAGCCTCACATACTTCAAGAATGAATCGGGGTTTGTGCTCGAAATATTACAGGAAGGAATTTCTGTAACAACTAACGTGACTCCTGAAGCATTCTTTGAAATGAAAATTGATTCATGTCTTAGTTGTTCCCAAATGAACTTCATTATGGAAAGATTAGTTACATATAACATGTCGTACTAGAATTTATGCTGTAAATTCTTGCAAGCAAGCTTTCCTTACGCCTTATACTTGTTTGAGATTTATTTGTGATCTCTCACTAACTCAAGTAGCCAATGTTATACATGAATAGTCTGCAATTTCCTCCACCATTCCCCTTTGACAATGTTCACTCCAATTCTACTTGATTCAAATACCTTTCTGCCAGCCTATGTTTGATGCTCCTGATACTACTGATGTCACAGTAATTGCCCTCAAGAAATTAGCTGAATGTCAAAAATAAATTATTAACTGTCAAATTGTAATTAAAAAGGTATGGTCTACTTTTGGCCAAAGGGCATTGTTAATGTCCTACAAATAATACCAACCACATAAACCACAACTCATGTTTCTATATATGGCCATTGTGGTACAGTTATATTTAATGTTTATATATTTGTTTAACACAAATAACTATGTACCAAGAGTTTCATTGGTCTTGCCATATGATATATCTTATAACAGAAATTTTTTGATCATTGTTACAATGCCAGGTACATAGTAGTCTCTCAATTGATATTTGTTAAATGAAGAAATAAAAGTATACTAATTATTTTTAAACCTTCTTTTAAAGTAGGTCATTAAAATACGCTAGTTTTCTTAAGATAGGCAGTCTGATGGTTTTTTCATTTATTTTTATAAGCAAATTTATTTTTATAAGCAAAATTAAACACCAAATTCAGAGAATAGTTACCTCTTTTGAAAGGAATAGGGACATAGGATATGGGAAGAGTAACACGCTCAAGAAGTAGTAACAGAGGGATTCACTTATATTCTTACCATTAGATTCCTTAAGCTGAGTGGTGACAGGCTTAAAAGATGTTTATCATATTAGTCTCTGTCATTTTTAAAAAATATTTTATTTACTTATTTGACAGACAGAGAGAGAGACACAGAAAGAGAGGGAACACAAGCAGGGGGAGTGGGAGAGGGAGAAGCAGGCTTCCCATGGAGTAGGGAGCCCGATGTGGGGCTCGATCTCAGGACCCCAGGATCATGACCTGAGCCGAAGGCAGATGCCGAACCAACTGAGTCACACAGATGCCCCTCTGTCATTTTTTTTTAAGATTTATTTATTTATTCATTTGACAGAGAGAGAGAGATCACAAGCAGGCAGAGAGGCAGGCAGAGAAAGGGGTTAGCAGGCTCCCTGCTGAGCAGAGAGCCTGATGCGGGGCTTGATTCCAGGACTCTCCGAGACCATGACCTGAGCTGAAGGCAGAGGCTTTAAACCCACTGAGCCACCCAGGTACCCCTACCCTTCTGTCATTTTTATATGTGAAATGTATTTTTAAAAAATGTTTAAGTTAAAGATCTATTTTTATTTGGGGGGAAGTTATATAAGTCATACATAATTGTTTAAAATAATTAGACTTTGTGTATATGTAACCCATAAAATAATAGGGAAAACTGTATTTTTAGCTTCTTTGCACATAGTTTGCGTAAGTATTCTTTCTACTTGGAATGCACCCTTATCACTCCTACTGGAACTTGTAGGCTCTGTGTCCTCAGGTCTCCCAACATGTCACTCTCCATGCACTCATCCCCACTGGCCCAAAGAATTAGTTGTTGTAGCAAGTTAATGCCCAGGATAATTTGTTCCTCTACCTGCAAATGAGCGTATAATGTGGGAGAGTCATTTTTCTCTTGACTTCGATACTTCTGTTTCACTGGACAGTTCCAGTAACTATTCCAGGCAAGTATTGTGCTTCACTCATTTTCCATTCTCTTCACTAGCACAAAGCAAGTGCTCAACAAAGGCTTTAGATCTATCCTACCTAATTCTCTTTCCCTCTTTTCAAAACACTGCTGCTGCTACTTGAAGTCCATTTCTAAGAAGACATGACTTCTATTTTGTCTACAAAATATCATACACCAAGACCACAAAGAATTGGGAAGCATGAAAAACCTGTTTGTTCTTTTCTCACAGATTTTCCTATCAGTTTTCATCATGGGAAAATTAGGTCAACGTTATACCAAATTTCAACCATGAAGAAGACTTTTAAAATAAACATTAGGTGAGGAAATATAGGAGAATAGATTACTTACCAATAAACAATATTGGAAAAGTGATAAACAAGAGGAAGACATGAGGGACCAGGTTGAGGGCATCCACAAAGCAGGGATTTTGTAACACACTTACTTACCAATAAACAATATTGGAAAAGTGATAAACAAGAGGAAGACATGAGGGACCAGGTTGAGGGCATCCACAAAGCAGGGATTTTGTAACACACCATCAGAGATATTATATGAAGAGATGTTGTTACCACAGAATGAAAGGCTCATGTCTTCTTAAATCGCTTACTCTAAAAGGAGGAGACAAAAGAAAGAGACTCTCATTATTAAATTCCCTTTCAAACACTCATAGCCCCAAGGAGGAGGTTTTACTATAAAATTAACCCCTTTATTTTTGCAATTGGGGAAATAGGAAACTGTATGCCAAAGTGACTTGAAAGTTTCTTATAAAGGGCTTATGCATTATATAAATCACTTCCTTCAGATCTTTTTTTTTTCCAGAGAAAAATATTTTAACTTGGAAGATTATAATTATTAATATCTACCATTGATGGTACCTTAACAAAGTGTGTGTGTGACTAAAATGATTTTAAGGAACAAAATGGTGATATATCAAAAAAAAGAAAGCTAAAATGAAACTACTGAC